>OY855912.1:16467500-16717500 GCA_963693305.1 Meandrina meandrites | reverse complement strand
TTAAATTAAAAATAAAACGGGAAGCACTGCTTTTAGGCTTGGCTAAATCTATCAAGCATTGGAGTGATATTTTATGGTTTCATTTTCGAATGATGAGATATCCTGGGTCTCAACTGGACAAAGTTCTTATTGTAATTATATATGACTTTATTAAATTTAGTTTATTAATTTTGAACTCAAGGCTATCAAGGATATAAAATTTATAACAGCTAACATGCATCAACGGAGGTAATATTTTAAACAAATTATGTATTGAAACAACATCAACATTTAAACATTAACAGTTCTGTCCATTTCTTTGCAGTGAATGGTTACTCTTTTGTCTCTTTTCCTCTTCAGCTTTGTCAAAAAGTCAGTATTTGTTACTTTTCTCTAGACACAACTAACACTAACAAAAAAGTAAAACGTTTGTAACGATACAACATCAGTGTTTAAACATTAACAGTTCTGTTGACTTCTTTTCATTGAAGCTTGTTTTTTTAGCCGGTTTTTTTGCTTCATCGAAAGATCATCTTGAGTTACTTTTTTTTCCAAAAAATTCTTTTGATGACACACCAATCGTATCCGTCTTTCCTAATCTCCAACCAGGCATTGGCCCATTTTGGATCGGAAATGATGCTTTTTAACTCCATGATCAGACCGCTTGAGGTACCATATTTCTTGATAAGGCTACGGACACTTATAACAAAAGATTGCACTCCGCCGGAGATATGAACCCTCGGCAACATTCGAGATAGCCTTTGCGTCACCGCCCTAAACCGTGTACTGACTCCACATAACGATTGGTATGAATGGCACGCGTTACCGGCAAATAGAGCGGCCGATGATATCAATACCATTTGGAAGATTTTTTCTAAAAGTTCATTGGGAAGGTTTTCGATGCAACAATCTCTATTGGATCCAGACGCCAATAAGCCAACATCCTCATCAGGAACAAACTGAAGCGCTATTTGTTCCTCTCCACCCTCAATTATCTGCAAGGCTGTCTCGTTTGGCTGATCACTTTCCTCAACTTCAACCACAACATCTCCCAAGTCATCCGCACCCTCTTGTTGTTCAATTTCTTCATCACAGTCATCATCATTAACCGTATCACCCATGTCAATGTTTCCTTCAGTTCTACTCGCATATTCCTCCGTGATGTCTTCTAGTACCTCCTCACCATTGTCGTGGTCGCTCACAACTGGTTCCAAGGCCACAAAATGTTCCCCTTGATTTTCTGCAAAATGTCCAAGGTACACAGTGGCCGTTGCAATACTTGCTGACGGGCTGAACACATGTTGCCCACCAGCTCCCAGGGAAGATACTATTTGAACGTCAATGTTATATAAGTTCGCGGCCGCATACAGTGTTAGCTGATCCCCATAGGCCCCATCTTGTGACATATGATTTGTATAGTTGCTCCGGGAAGCAAACTCATTATCTGCCAAATGCTCCAAAAGAGGAAAACCTTCGTTATCGTAGGGGCTGCTTTCTAAGTAATCAATTATTTCTTCCCTCATAGTTTCGGCAGATCTGAAAATCCCTAGCTTCTGAAGCTGGTGTGAAAGTGCACTGAATTGGCAGTTACCATCTCCTGGTGGGTTATATGCTATTTTATAGCCTTGACCTTCAATAGCCTCGACGTAGTCGTCTTTTCTCATAGCTATGTGATACTTTTTATAGTGCTGATTTTTTTCCTTTTTGACAGCTTTGCTACTTTTTGTTTTTGTTTTTCGCGCTGTAGGGTAAGGCTAGTGACGTTATCTACAGGGACCCATTTCTTTTCTTTCTTTCCCGTTAGTGGTGAAGTATATGAAACTTATAGGTATGTAACTGAATGTTTTTTTCTTCTACACGAGCCTCAGTTATATGTCGCTTATTAAATGATCTTCCTCTTAGACGCAAATTAACTGTTTCTCCAACGCTGTAAACAGAGGGCGGATTCAGGCGAAGCTGCGTTCGCTGCGCACGCTTATCACACCTCTTGGTCGCTTTTTGTGCCTGCTTTCGCACTTTAGGGAACGTAGTTTCCCGTCATTTTCTGTTGGGCGAATTTTTCCAGGGCTAGGGAGACACTCCTCTTCTAAGCCTCTTTCTCGGAGATTATTACATTTCCGTGCAAAATAAATTTCAAATGGTGTTTTGTGAGCAATTACTTCTTTGGGGTCGATATTTAGAATCCTTTGGTAAAGAGGAATTTGTTTTGCCCAGTTGACACCGTCCTGACCCATTTTACTAAGGTCGTACTCTATCTTAGATCTCAGTGACCTGTGACAACGTTCAACCTTGCCTTGCGACTGGGGGTGCCGAGGGAGACTGTAAATCAATTTAACATCCATGCGCTCACAAAGCTTTTTCACGGCTTTTTTGAACTCTCCTCCTTGATCGCTTTGAACTATACGTGGTGCTCCATGCTCCATATAGATACTTTCCAGTTCTTTTGCAACGTCCTTGCTTGATTTGTTTGTTAGAGGACGAAGCCAAACGAAACGCCTAAAAACGTCAATCACTGTGAGCACGTATCTATACAACTTCCCATTCAACTTGACAGATCCTTTGCTTCCCATATCCATTAGATCTATTTGGTGTCTCATGTGAACATCTCTAGCTCTAACTGGTTTCAGTGTTGCCTTATTCATAAACTTGGCATTCCGACGATAGTGACTTTTGTCGGTGTTTAGAATATTTTGTATTTTATCACGACTTAGTCCAACAAAGTTGTCCCTGAGACCGCAAGCTAACTTCGCTGCGCCAGATCCTTTGGTTCGGTCAAATTCTCTTGCGACTATTTCGTTCACCTCTGAAGATCTTAACATTCGACGTCCATCAAAATAGAGCTCTTTTTCCCCTTTTTCTTCTTTGACTAATATCCTACCCTTGGCTCTCCAGAATCGAAAAGTAGCTATGCGCATTGCCGTTGTCCGTTCTTTCACTGGTGGCAGGGCTTTACCTTCAGCAAGATTAATCAGGGCTTCATAAATGTCGTCTCTTAACACAGGAGGCTTCCTGTTTCCTTGTGAATTTACACGATCATCTAAGGCCACGGAACTATGCAAAAATAATGCCAATGCAACTGCTATAGCGAAAGCGGTATAACCCATGTTGAATCAAATAGAAAGACTCATTACTCTTAGCTAATTGAAGCAAAATGACGGTATTCAGCACGTGCGCTTTTTCAGACAGATATCAATTAAGTGTCTGGACATCCAATGTACATTTGTGATCTTTGAAGATAACCGGCGAGCGGCCTGCGATCGGCGAGTTGGTGTTCTTTTTTAAATTATGAAAGTAACTTTCTTTAATAATATTTTCACAATGTTATTTTATGTTAATTATAATTGCAACTGTGGAACATTTGTTGAGTATGTCAGTGTTTGATCAAACTCAAGTTGCTGTATTATCCGACTTGTTCATTTTAGTAAAACAAGGATTACTGATAAGTGGTGATAAGGATAACAAGGATAACATCTTATCTCCTGATATCGGAAACTAATTAACTCGCACTTTTGGTCCTTGGATAGCACTCTTCATTTTGCATTTCAAGACAGGCAAAATGTTTGTCGAGTTTGGATGCAGTGTCCAATTATGTTAATCAAACGCAATCATTAAAGCAGGAATTCTTTGTTAAACAGTTTTTCAAACCTACAGTTTGGAAATGCTTCGTCATTTGCGAAATATTACCCCATGGGGCATAATACAATTGATACTTTTAAAGAAAAAGCAGATTCACATCATCCTACTGGGAAAATTGTAAACGACCAAAAAATCGGACTCTGAGACCTTTTTTTCCAGACACAGTTACGTATATAAAAAAAGGAGACAGATTGAAGGATCGAACTATCCAGACTCGCTGTGTGTGGTCTCACAAGAGAGCCAAATCGAGATAAAGGCATTTAAACCATGAAACGACAACAGCTATTTCAAATGCACCTTGCGTCGCGTCCTGGTGACGTTGTCATCACGGCATCCGGTACCACTGTGATAGTTTTGTCTGGAATTGTTGTTTGGACTGATCCGGTTCGAGATCAGGTTGTGATTCAAGAACGGACTGATAAATCGCTGGCGTCTTGAAAATATTTTCTGCGGAACTATATTGGTTAACAAGTAGATTTAGAAACAAAAACGTCACGCTATTACCAACCTATCGAAATTTGTTTGTATGAGAAGGAATTTAAAGGCTGGAATAAGGATTCCCGCTTACAGGGATTGTGTGTAGTGTCACGTGATTATTTTACTAAACAACGAGGTGGTTACGTCAATGACGTTTGTGTAACGTTGTTTCATTTAAGTCCAAATGTTGTCACACTTTGGAGTTTATTGCATTTAAGGCCAAATGTTATTACATTTAGGAGTTTATTACATTTAAGGCCAAATGTTATTACATTTAGGAGTTTATTACATTTAAGGTCAGTTATTACATTTAGGTCTTCAACATACGACCTCTTGGTGATGAGGCGGCAGCTAAAAAAAATCAACATGTCAAAGATTGTATCTGTATAAGAAGAACGAAGAATGACCAACTACAAACCTTTGAAAACAGATAATGTCGCCATCCATGAGTTCTTCAACTCCCTGTTGAATAACACAGATACGTTGTCAGTGATTCAAAGCAGTGTACTAGAGAGAGCAGAAATATGCTGTGTATCACATACCCTTTCAAAGGAGATGTTTAGGTCCTTGATTTGTTCCACATAGGTCGTTTTCACTTCCTACAAATCAAAATACACAGAATACTTAATGGCGTTACTTCCGAAATGTTTTTGGAAAAACTGATTCAAAGCATACACAAATAGAAATTGACAGCTCACCTCATACATCATTATTGGTGTCCCTGGTGATAAACCAGCTCGTTCACTCAGCATGGGAAGAAGATCGACTACGAAATATGTAAAAATGTATTTAATGTTTTGTTAGTAGTTCTCGAATAAAAAAAAAGGAGCCACATAAAGAATAACTAAACGTGCGAACATAAATCGCAAAGTTGAGGGATATTTAACAATTATCCTGCAAAATCGCGCGGAATAATAATTAGCCGACAAGGCCACAGGCTGAGTTGGCTAAAATCAGACGATATTCCGCAAGATTGAGCAAGATAATCACAAAGAAAAAGTAATCGAGGAAATTAAAGCAACTTTCTCCCTTACCAAATTTTGTTGAAAGGGGTGTATAAAAATGGCCCACACAGGACAGCGTCTTTTCCACAGGGTCATAATGTTTAAAGAATAACAACACATCATCTGCAGTAGAAAATCGATTGTTAGTTAACAACATAATCAGTCATTATTACTGGTAAAACATTGTGGTCAAAATACGAGGCGAATGACTGCACTAGAACGCAAGAATTCCGATTTTAAGATCATTACCCTGACAATTCCAACTTTTGTTTGGCTTGCTTGCATTTTCTACTGTTTTCAATCATTAGAGGTTTTAGCGTAACCTAACAATTTCAAAACTTCCCAAAAGTTGACTAAATGGAATAAATCGACAAACAAATAACAACTAGACAAACTTTGAATTCCGTTACATGTAATTATAACCCATTATTATATGGCTACAATAGTACGCGCGCTCTGATTGGCTGATGAGCAGGCAAGATTTTCTTGTAATGACCGGGCATTATGAACATTTTTCTTGCCTTAGCTTTTTATAACTTTTTAAGGGTCAAACACTTGTAAACACAGGTCAGTTTGTTTTGTGAAAATTAAAGTGGTTAAATTTTCCCTAGATCTTGGCGTAATGAAGACAAAAATTGCCTCATTGTGAAAGAAACCGTTTCTTCTGGTTTCGATCGCATGACCTCGAATGACCTCTTGCGCGCGCAAGCGGATATTGAAAAACGTTTCCCTTTTTTTCAGCGCTAAAAAGGCCATATAATAAATAACTTATTAACCTCGTCCGTTCGGTCATTACAGGGAAATCTCAGACCTCGGCCTTGATGTATTGACCTCGCTATCGCTCGGTCTATACATCAAAGCCTCGGTCTGAGATTTCCCTGTAATGACCTCACTCTCGGTTAATAAGTGGTATGCAATGTCTGCAATACGTACTTGTCTTGTCGAACACTGGTAATGCTACTTTTCCTTCCTCTGCAAAAAAAGATAAATAAAACGCAAGAAGTTAATATCAAACAATAAATAATAATTATAGAGCGCAATTTAACATTTGAACACGATCAACTGTGCTGTTATTGTGTATGTTTCGATCCTTGAAAACAAATTCATACCAGGATCAACTGTCTCCACAAACAGACACCACTGAGATCCATCAGCTAATTGACCCAACTGCCAAGAAAAAATAGCAAAACTTTGTTAATAAACAATTCACACTGAATTCACATTTTTAAATCCACCTGTTCTGTTGGCATTGTACGACTAAGAACTTAACTCCTGCACTCACCGTTTTATCAAAGTTTCCTTCTATATCTAATAAACTGGGTCTTGTTGTTCCGTTACTTCTTGGCTGAAGTGGCCAAGGTCTAATTTGATTGACTGGATAGCCCTGCAACAAGAAAAAGGCAAGTTCCAAACTAAGATAGATCAAATCAAACTCTTTAAAAGTTAATTATAAATATTGGGTATAAATATTTGGTCGAATAAATACAAATTTTAGCAATTTAGTGCATTCCTTTTCAGGATACTTGGAAAACGTCCCACAAATTCTCCCCTACAAAGCAATTCAAGGATATATTTTCAATGTTTTCCTACCAGACCCTCTGCAAGGATATCCATCACTTCATGAAGTTTCTTTGATTTAAGAACTTTGAAACTCCTACAAGAACAAAAGAAATCAAATCAATACTTGGTCAAAACAACAGTGCTCGGCCAAAGTGATTTTATAATAACATTAACAAAACATGATCCATTCTCGTCCCCATAGCCCTTTTCGTTTCTCTTAGCCGGCAGGGCCTTGACACGAGAAACGAAGGGCTCTGGGGACACAGGATTTCCAGTCCTAGCTTCTAGGACTTCCGGACTTCATGTATGCAGTCACAATATTTCAAAAGAATGTATGAGAAAGTCATGGCGTCTTTTTACTTCCACTCAAGATTTCTTTGTTTCAAACGGCCAATCAAAAAAATTCGAATTAAGGTGATTCCACTGAAAAAGAAGGAGTATTTAAAATTTTCTTAGACTTGGTCAAGTTCATAAATATGTTATGAGCGTTACAAAAATGCAATAAAAAATGGGGGTCACCGTGCTCGCTTTTGTGCAACCTGGATGGCTATTATAGTAAACATATGACCCACGAGGTTCATACTAGGAACCCTCATAATCCGAAAAGGGAACTATCATTTCTAGAAAAAATCATTTCTTGCGTTAAAATATCGAAGCAGTTCAACGAAATAGACTTTAACCTTACATAATAAACTATTTTAAATAAACTGGAATTAAGATTATGCAAGAAATTAAAGATTTTGCTGCGTGCGTGCATAAGCAGCACTACCTCAAAATGTACTTTTTAAAGTATTTAACTTTTCTTTAAATTGCGATATATTGCAGTCAACCGGATGTCTTTTAAATTTATGCATTAAAAAATGGGGGTCACCGAGCTCGTTTAGAAGAAAATGATCATTTATTTCTCTTCTCAGCTTAACCTAAAAGAAAAGCCGTAATGTTGTTTGTACGCATGCGCTCGTGCACGCGCTAAATGACGCGAAATCTCATGCGCAGCAAGGATGCGCACAGCAAGGATGCGCAATGCAATTCAGTGGAATCACCTTAATTCAAAAGTCCCATGTCCCCAGAGCTCGTGCCAAGGCCCTGCTGGCTACGAGAAACGAAAAGGGCTATGGGGACGAAAATGAACATGATCCATCAATTCTTGGCAAGAGCTTGCTTAGAATAAAATGCAAAGTTTAATCATTAATAATATCATCGAGACCTATAGAGTTCTATGCACCCATTGCGGGCCTTTGATCCTAATAATGTATTATTACTGACACTAACTTTAATTTTGTTTTCTCTGTATCAAACAGATCAGGTCCCTGGTGTCCAGCAAACTGGTCTTCAGTCACAACCTAAAATAACAAAAATAAATTAATACAGTTCAAACATTCATTCCCAATATCATTACACAAAATGCTTAAATGCGCAGGCTCATTCTCCAAACAGAAGCTGGAAATTGAGCCTACGTGGACAGGTGATGCGAAAAGACATTGACAAGAGAATGCAGTCTTGGTTTGCAAGCAGATTCCTAGATGAAGAATTATTATGAACTTACATCAACTGTCATGTACAAGTGTGCCTCTTGTCTCTCTTTTCTTCTCTGTGCTTCAAGTCTCCTGCAAATTAATCACAGGCACATCACGACTCAGCACATTCTCCAAGAAACTTCTCCCTAACATGAATCCCTTGCAGTGTTTTCCACAAAGCAACCTGTCCCAAAGGACTCTGTTCCAGAAACAAATCTCTTGTAGTCCATGCTTACACAAGAGGAATTGTTACAAGGGTACTATGGTCGGCCTCTTTACTTTAATTCAGTTACATTAACACAGTACACATGAATAGGCAATCACTGTTTGAGAGGACAAGTCTGGAATCAAACCAGTTTAACTTGATGGAGCAAGTGGCAGATAGAGGCCAATATGGACAGTCAACACAACATGATGTGTAGACCCAGTGTTTCAAAAAAGAAATTCTGTGATTAATATTAATGCAGCAGTATACAGGGGCAGCTGGTGGAAAGCCGTCATAGGACATCCCAATCACACAAACACATGCTTAATTCTCTTGATCACAATTTAAATTAAATTAAAACTTTTCAATTCTCACTTTTCTTCCTGTAATCTTTGTACAAGTGTGTCAGGAATCGTACTTTCATCCACATTTTCAAGAATGTCATCTGTGAAAATAGAGAGTGCAATATTTACCATTGAATGATAAATGGTATGGTACAACATAAAAGAATCTCACAGTAAAGGGCAGCTAAATATTAGCATTGAATTAATGTGTGACACTGGTTGCTATCATAAAAGAGATTTATTTAAAATTCTTAAGAAGAGAAATTGAGGTGCAAAGTGGCCTGATATACTAGTGTACTGGACTACAGATCAAAATGCCCAAGAACAAGCCCTGCCAGGGTCATGGTGTTATCCTCTTTGGTAAGATATTTTACTTAGTAGCCTTTCTTCACCCAGGCGCACATACAGATACTACCAACTTGTTAAGGTACAGCCAGACAGAGATAACCGTGTACAAGCAGCTTCCATCCAGAGGTACATGTACCATTGTTAGACACAATGCTTATAGGACTTACAATTAGTGTTTTGCACTTGGCTACTTACCCATTTCACTGTCTCTAATGTAAACCAACATATAAGCATTTGTGCAGTGCTTTACTGTGATGTCATCCTACAAGCAAGAATGGATCGATCAGTCTCAATTACACAACATGACTAGCCTTTGACAAGAGAAAGTTTTAAGATTGATCCCACAAATTGAATGGTTATTGATTGGACAAGAATGCATCATGTGACATACCTAAAAACTACGGAAACAACAGTTGAACAGTGGACTTGTATGAAACTGGTGGTGCATTTTATGAAGTGGAAAATTTGTTTTTGTTTGCCATGTGGACTTGCTGGATTGGGTGCCAAACTTTTAGTCATCATGCATAATTACTTCTCCCTGGTCCGCATTTCAGCTCCCATAAATGAAGCAAGGGTTTCAATAAAATTTGAAGTAGGCAGCTGGTTAGAATAGAGTAGCCAACTGCATCAACAAGGTTTCAAAGGATCTTTCTCTAGTTATTCAATTTAGGGGTTAAAGTAGACAACACTTTTTGTTGGCCGTTGGTGCTAATTGAAAGCACTGGTGAAGTGTAGTGAGATGACACAAAGAAGGAAACTGTGTTGATTGCAACAATGTTGAATAAACTTTGTAATTTTTTTTAGTGGCAGAGTATAACAAAACATTTTATAAACCGGAGATCAGAGTCTTTGCAGTGCTGTGCCAGTCTTTCCTATAACTGGGAAACAACTTGTCCTCTACATTGTTCAATGTATTACCTGTTCAGTATTATATGAGCATTGTTCTTTAAAAAATATTTAACTTTTGTTGTGTACCTCATATCCTCCAAAGTTATTGTCAATTGATTCCTTTTTGGTGGCCTGAAATATTTTAACAACAGTATAAGGCTAAAATAAAAGCAATGTATATAAATAATTATAAATTAAATACTGCTATTAATTTTAGTCTCTAAAACAAACTCAAATGAGGATTTAAAACAAATGCTCTCAAGGTTAACATAGGAAAATGTATGAAAATGACTAAGGTGAACTGTGATATTGAATTTGGCAGCAGAAAAGTTGAAAAAGGATCTAACGCATGCATTGTGGGTGTATGATGGTATGTAAATTTTACTTTTCACAACCAGTTGGCCATTTTCAAAAATAATTTTAACATATAAATGGTCAGTTGGTTAATTTGAAGGGACTTCTTACCAGTGATACGACGTCATCATCAAACTTGCACCACTGAAAACATAAGGAAGAACTGTTATTATCAGTAAAACATCACACACAAGAGCCAGAAAAAAGGAAATCATACCCTTCCATCACCGCTGGGGTTAATATAAACTACATAATGTCCACCATGGTTATCTCCTGTAGATCAAAAATAAAACAATATATTTGCAAAAAATAAGCTATGTCAAAATAATTAAGGGTAAAATATTCCTTTTTTTTGATAATCACATGTTGATTTTACTTACCACTATGTACAAGAACAGCATGTAATGTATAATGACCTAAATGATCTTCAGGATCCTGAAGAAACTGGTTTAAATCAAGCTTCTCAAAAAATTCACATCTGAAAACAAGGTAAAAATAATGGTAACGACTAGGACCACAGCTGCAAAACTCAGTTAGTGTAAGGAAGGCTTTGGATACTCACATCCAACTTACAACAGCTACTGTATGTATTAGGCAATGATAACTAGTAAGCAAATAATAGCACCTAGTCCAACAAACCTGTCATTTATTTTAACATTTGTGTCTGTCATTGGATCGTACTGGAATCTCATTAACTGCAGATGAAGGACTGGAGGAAACTTTGCAAAAATCACACCTTTTTTTGCTTCCTGAAGAGGAGAACAGAATAATTAACATCACAGGTTAGACACATTTATAGAAGACAATAAAATTATATGAACAAACACTGCCAAGGCTTGGACCCCTTTTGGACCATCTTTTTGCAGTGGCATTTCCAGACATTTTTGGCCCTTCAGACCTTATATCTCTTAGCAAAAATGCAGGAGGGGGGGGGGGGGGGGGGATTTTTTCTTGATCAGCAACTGCTTTCAAAGACAAATATTTTCAAGAACTTACAAAATAATATTCCATATACAGTGACATCAATCATGTATAATACTGACCTGAAGACCATATTCACCAGCATCATATTTGTTATCTCCATCCAAAGTTTCTACAGCAATATACTCTTTAAAAGACTCATAAACTGAAATGGCATGGCAAGAAATTCCAGCATGTTAACCTTATTTACTTACCAATGGTAGAACCAAAATGTTACTCAAAAACAAAATAATGCTTTACAAGTATAAATAAAATATTTCATGGCTAGTCTGACACAGCATTTTTTTTGTCCGGCCAAGGGATAGCCTGTGAATACAGCCGCCTCTCATTCGCTCCCGCTACTACGTGCGAAACGCGAAGAGAGACGTCTGCAATTCACGGCCAAAAATTCCATACTGATGACGTAAATCTGTCCGGAATCCGGACAGGAGCGCTGATTGGTCAACTAGGTAATTTGCATAATGTATGTGAAATATAACGCCAGGTCAACACCGGGTGTTATTGTGGACCAAAAGTACACCGGGTGCAGCAGGTATAAGATACACCGGAGCAATACCGGGTGCAGCAGGTACAAGATACACTGGAGCAATAACTTACAACTTACATTTCCAAGGCTGTGCTCTAGCGGCGCCCGGTCGCCTCAGGCGACCAACATTTGGTTTCGGGCGACCGAAAAATAAAACTGGTCGCCCGACCGGGCACCCGGCCGTCTTGTGCGCCGTTCAACACTGTAGAAAAGCATGTGATTGAGTGTAACATTCTGATTTTTGCTGATTGATAATGTTATTCGCGGGAAAATAACTTCGCACAACACGGAGTCGAATGTTTACACTTGCCGGCGCTGTCAAGTTTGTTCCGCTTGATTTAACACGAGCTTGACTTTCACGTGACAAACGCATGAAGTTGAACATTGCAAAAATATGCGTTGAAGATCTTGGTTTTCCCTTGAGATGGTTTAGTTCTCAATTATTTTGATATTTGGATAGTTTTTGTTGGTGCAGTGCGTTAATGTTAACATAAAATGAAATTCTTCGAAAATGCAAATGTTTTCCCCTTCGGTTTTGTCTGCCGATGTTTACAAATGAATAAATTAATTTAGCGGCTACTTGTTGCTCACTAAATCTTGATATGAAATGCCATTTATAACCGATTTCATTTGTTTTTAGACTAATTGTTGTCTCAAATGAGACTTCTTAATGATATTAAGATTTAGGAGGTAGTTACATGTACATTAAGGACTTTTTTTTATCAGATCTCACAAGTTCGTCGAAATGCAGTGGCCGCTAAAAATAGCATCGATCACTCCGCTGCGTGTGAAACTTTGGTGAATTTGATTGTTGGCAGTTCCATGTCTTACAACAAGTTTAAGAAATAAATCAATCCGTTTCTTTTTCAAATTGCACGGCTTAGTAAAGACTCATCATTTAAATGACGGTTCTCGCAGCTGTGACGATGCTAAAAATGGCTACGAGGGAGACAAGGCCGTGGCAAGGATAGAAACTCATCGATCCAATTACATGTAAATGGGCTTTGAATAATTTCGGGTGTCGGTAAAACGCCGACTCCGGGTCGGGGTCGGGGCCGGGGCCGGGGCCGGGGCCGGGGCCGGGGCCGGGGCCGGGGCCGGGGTCAATTTTTTAATTTTTTTTAAAAAATTCACTGAATCAGAAAAAAAAAATTAAACATTTATATAAGCGCGTGGCGCATTTCGAGTTGAAAAAAGCACCTCGTTCACAAAATAGCCGGGAACTTGTTCCTTCCATAAGTTCAAAAGTATAAAAGAAGAAATTTGTGGTCTAGCAGTGAAATTCTAACAGCTAGGCGGATAGACTTCTGAGCGCTAGTTTGAAAGGGTTTCCGGGAACGTTTCGGGCGAGTGATCACTAAAGTGAACTGGCGAAAAATAAATTTTATTCCACTGGCAAATCTCCTTAACAGGGCGCAAGTTAACTCTTTTGTAGCTTCAGGGATTCGTCTCACTAAACGGTCCGAATAAACACCGCAAAAATATAAGGTACATGCAGAACCTTTATGTTCGCCGAGCCGTGGAATGTATCGTAACATTCAGTCTGGCAGTGTCGGCTTTGTATAAAATTAATCTTTAGTTAAGATCTATGAAACCGTTTAGTTTCATTCAGTTTCCAAACGCAAAAGCCTTGAAACTGAAGGTAAAGTCTCGCAGAACCTTTAAAATGTCTTTGTTGTGTAATAAAGTTAAATTTGACCGAGCTTCTGTAGTCTTCTGCCGGCCGGTTAAACTTCATGATCGCCCATGCGAAACGTCATTTCAAACTTTGATATTGACGGAAATCTTGGAAACTTCGGATGTTTTGATTTCGATCATCGCGTATCAATGCAAACCGTGCTAATTAAAAATGTGTTCCCGCATTTTGGTCACACAAATTGGAGAGATGGCTAGATACCTCCATTTGTATTTTAACAGTATCAGAATGTAGAAACTTCAAGATTGCGGGACATGCGAGCTTCTCTGTCTAAACAAAACAATTCTGCTTCCTTGTAAATATTTTTTTGGATACGAATGGCGGCTTTATTTTAACGATATAAACCAGAATTACTTTTCTCTTGCTACACAAACTCATCGGCATGTACAATATAATAAACCTGAAAAAGGTCATCCTTCTGTTGGCGAGGGAATATTCATTCGAGCTAGCGCCCAGAAGTCGGCAGCATAATCTGTCCGCCAAGCTGTTAGAATTTTACCTGTCGCCTGCTAGACCACAGATTTCTTCTTTTATACTTTTGAACTTATGGAAGGATCAAGTTCCAGACTATTTTGTGAACGAGGTGCTTTTTTCAACTCGAAATGTGCCACACGCTTATATAAATTTTGTAATTTTTTTTTTTCTGATTCAGTGAATTTTTTTAAGAAAATTAAAAAATTGACCCCAACCCCGGCCCCGGCCCCGGCCCCGAGTCAGCGTTTTACCGACACCCAATAATTTCAGCGACTTTCTCAAAATTTTTACTTTCCACAAATAATCAGCTGCAACACGAAAAACTTCCCATCAATGATTTTACCCTTTACTTCTCTCGCGTAACCGTTCTTTCATAAAACTAGATAAAGTTTGAAATTTTAACGAAAATGTCGAAAAGGGATGATAAATTTTTCCCTTTTTCGCACGAAAACTTCAATGGGTTTCGTATGACAACATACCGGACATCACACTTTTTCTACTCGCAAAGCCGGCACATTTCCTCGATCATTGTGTAGATTCAATGTAGATCGCCAACCATGTTATTGTGAAAAGATGGTCAAGATCTTGACGCGCTTTATAAGATCCTCGACTGCCAGCTAAAGTCGTATGCTATGCTGCTGCGATTGCTTGTTGCGCTTGAACTCGCTCTCAACGTCGACTTCTACGCACAGCATCCAAAATTTGTTTCTTTTCCCTCTGTTGTTAGTGTGTACGCTGTACAAATCAATATTATAACAACAAAAAGATATGTAAATTGCTTGTATCAGTATGATTTAATTTCATGGTTTAGTTAATTATTAACTAATTAAACCATGATAATAATAATTAATTAATTGAATAATTAATTATTTTGGGCGACCAACCTGAAGGGCCGGGCACCCTACCTGGCATGGTTGGGAGCCCGAAGGGCTCCCTGAAAATTTTCTTAGAGCACAGCCTTGCATTTCTCTGATTTCTCACTTCATACCTTATTGGAAGACTAAGGCAAGAGTGCTTCATGAACAATCTCAAAGACGTTCAGGAAGGATGCGCCACTGCAGCCAGTTTCAAAACATTTAGATAAATTTTGACACCCATGGGTTTTATTGGTGACACATTTAGTGATTTCACAGCTTCGTTTTTCAAATCTTAGCTAATGTGCAACTCGTATAGGGATTTTCGTGACCAAGTTGTCCGCTGTTTATGCGTCCTTGACTGCCTTGAAAGTGTGTGTTCAATCAATAATTGTTCAATGAATCTATTCTTCGAGCAGTGAGCTAGCAATGGGCAACTGAAAATGAAGACATTAATTATGCGAGACCAACTGCATGTGTTGTTGTTATATTCCGGAAATCTAATTATAGGTCAACGTCATCAGTATGGAATTTTTGGCCGTGAATCGCAGACGTCTCTCTTCGCGTTTCATACGTAGTAGCGGGAGCGAATGAGAGGCGGCTGTATTCGCAGGCTAGCCAAGGGACTCTTCAGAGACCTTTTCTGCTAGCAAACTCGTCCCGTTCGAAAAGAATGATGACACCAATGTCATTTAGCATCACGTTCAATGAGGTTGCTGTTGTCATTCTCTGCGAACGGGACTTTGAGCATGTTGCTCAACGAGTTTGCTAGCAGAAAAGGTCTCTGAAGAGTCCCTTGGCCAGTACAAAACACTGCGTCAGACTAGCCACGAAATATTTATTCACAAGTAACTGTCAACTTGAATTGTCAAATAAAATACTTAATGTGTAGTTCCAGAAAATATCCATACCCCCCCCCAAGGAAGGCTTTTTGTTTTGCACCCCCCTCCCCCCCAGGAATTTCCGTTCCAGAGGGTCTGTGGGGACCCCCCCACCCCCCAGGAATTTCCAATATTTTTAAACACCCCTTTGAGAATTCGAAATTGCTTCGTACTTTAAAACGTAGGGCGATTGTAACAATCTAGTTGTATCCTTAGCATTTGGACACTAAATAAAGTCGGCAGAAACGTTTAATACGTGCGTGATCTTCACTTCACTTGTAAATCAGAAATCAGTAAGTAAACATGTAGCTTCAAAACTTCATTCAACGCCTCTAGAATAATTTTTTAATTTGTTAAAAGCCTGGACCTTTTTATTTCATTTACTGTTAGTCATTAATTTTACGTACTAGAAGATATGTTACAATTTCTGCGAAGTGTTGTTTCAGAATTTCAAGTCTCACGCACGCAACGGCACTGTAAATAAAAATTGCAACTTACAACATTCCTTGCTGGCCCGGTTATTTATCTAAAATTCTGTCTTACAATCTACTAAGGCTTTGTTTTTAGGATTCCAGCAACTTCATCAACCTCGTTCCCAGGGTCTCTCTCTCCCCGCCCTCTTGGGGGCAGGGAGAGAGACCCTGGGAACGAGGTTGCAACTTCATAAACGGCCGCCTTCAATATCGTATCGTAAATATCTTTCACGTTCGTCCAAAGTAATTTCACTAGCTTAGCAGCCAGGCCTTCTGAGACAAGACACCCGTGGGAGTCTGGGACGAGTTTCTGCTGTCACGTCCGCCATTTTGACTCGGTCACGAAGAAAGAAGCATCTTTGTACGCGCCAGCAAGCGCCAGGAAACTCGAATGAAAAACAGAAACATTAAAGCTTATGATGTAAACCTCATCTCAATGGAAAGGAGCTTTATTTTTTGTTTTAAAACAACGTACATAAGTATTTCTTCGTGCTTCGGATCGATCGTGTGTTGTTTATTTTTTTCATGTTTCTTCACCCCGTCTGGAAAAGGAGCTGCCCGTGAACCCCCTCTACCCCTCGGAAATTTCTGGGTTTAACCCCCCCTCCCCCTTGGAATTTCCAGTGACCTTCCGTGGGGGGGGTATGGATATTTTCTGGAACCACACAATGTTAAAATTAATTTTTTCAATGCACATGGATGTCAACCCCCCAAAAAGTATTTTCTGCAACAAATAATCTGCAAGGTAATATTTTCTGTGCTCTTTTATTACTAATAGTATTATTTTGTTCAATCAAGCTAGGTTATTGTCCACTGTTGTGGATGGAGTTATAAAAGCAATAATTTGTGCAACACTTACTGTCCTTCTTGCCTTTGACATTCAACTGAATATCATAGAATGGCTCCTCCCTAAAATCACAAATCAAATCATATCCATTTGAATCACAAACAGTACCACCGAGACCTACACAGACATGTACAGTAATTGCAATGTGGTATTATTACTTGAACAAGCTAACTATCAAATGGTAATAAACTTTGAACAATTCCTGTCTATCAAAACCAAGGCACAACACCTACTAGAATAAACGGCACGCGATGCATGCAGAAGCGATGACGTTTCACAAGGGGTCTTTGATAATTTTCAGGACATTTGTCAAAAAATTAGGGAAAATAAAAGTAACTGACAACTTCTGTGCTGAATGATTGTTCAACAAAAATTGCGTTATCTCGGCGTGACATACGATATACGGTACGATATACGATGCAAGGTCAAACGCTGTCTAAAATTGTTTACACCTTTTGTTTTAAAGAATGGAGAGATTTCTGTTTACTAAATCTTATAGAACGCATCAAATATAATTTGTTTCTTTCGTTTATGCTTTAAATTAGTCCTTTCTAACGACCCAGGAGTATTTTGCTTTGAGTTCTATGCGATGATTTCTTGTTGAGTTGACTTGATTTCTTTTCCCAGTATTCGGTTCTACAGATCGGTTGATCACAGCAGGCAACAGACAACAACAGATCCTGTCCACTCGCACGGCGAGATTAATCGACCACGTCATCGTCATCGCTTAAAAAAAGGTTTAAGATGGCTCACCTTTTCAACAGATGTTTCAAAACTGCTAATAATCCGTTGCTTCGTCTGAAGTCACGACAGACATCACTTCTTAACTTTATGCCAAATTTATTCGATAACTGATAAAGTGCAACACTCACTCCAGACTCGAAATCTCAATTTAACAGCTACAAATGAAATAAGGTTTGCCGATCGGTGATGACACAAGCTGCAAAAAAATATCTTCATGTATCTTCCTTTGCCAAAAACAAGATGGCGGATCTCAAAAAGAATACAAACAATGCACCTAGTTCCCATTGCTCTTCGGTTCAATTCAGGGAGCAATTATCACACCAAAAATTCCATAAATTCCATCGCTTTTCACCTCTACAGCATTAACCGATGACGTCATAAAATGACGTCATCGCTTAAAAAGCAGTTACTGTAGTAAACTCCAGCTAAGGGTTCAAATATTTTTAGACGAAAAAAATTGTTGTCAGTAAAGCTGTTAACTTAAAAGAGGTTAAAAATGAAATTTAAAGAATAGGTGGCATTGAAGTGTAAAGAAAAACTATAAGGCTTGTAATTTTACCCTTCCTGACCATGCTAATTAAAATACAAACATTGCTAGAAATACTTAAGGTTAAATAAAGATAAACAGGTAGAGATAATAAATAAAAGATTCTATGCCAGTCAAATGGCTGCTACAGATATAGTTTTGTTTTGTTTTAAAAGTGGCAAGGCCTGAAGGGTATAATTTATTTAATAATTAATAAAGCACCTGCAGGCTAAGCATACCTTAGATATGGTTTTAAAATGAGTTATTTAATACAATACTGTAGGCATATTTTTAATGGAAAACAACCTTGGAATCTGATGCTTACCTCTGTGATACATAGTCTACATTTGTACACTTGATATACGACTATGGGAAGAAAAACATTGTGCGATTTAATAACTTCTATAAAAATATTAACATTTACAAGTACTTGTGTTAATGGTGTTGCAAATGGGAAGTTAACAAACAGTAAAAAAAGTTAACAACATACCAGCATTTTTCCTTCTAACAATTTGGGAATTGTCCCCTGGAAAAGAAAACAAAGGAAGCCACTTCAGTTCAACAATTTTTTTTTCATTTATTTAACCCTGGGATACTTGTACAGTAGTTACCCAAAGGTCATGATGTTACTCTTGTTTCTAGCTTGCAATTGTGGTTTTAGTTGCCTCATTATATAAAAGTACTTGGTAAAAGTTCCATTAGTTCCCCCTTTCTCTCTCTCTCTCTAACACTCCCACTGTTAACAAGTCCTCTCCAGTGCAGTGGACAGTGTGGAGGGGGACATTGGGGTTTGCGGTATTGCGTTATTGGCCAATTTTTCATGCGGTATTTCGGTAATTTTAATCTTGAATTGCGGTATTGCGGTATTCTCCAAACCTGCGGGATGCATTTTCTTGGCGTTTTGGTCAACGATAGTTGGTATAAAAACGTATCCTTCACTTTTTTTCGACCATTTTTAGCCGTTTCTGGTCGTTTCGGAAGCAATCTGAAACGGCCTTGTGTTTTAACAACCAGTTTAAAGCCTTGTCACTGTTTCCACAGTCCCACCACTCGTTATTGCCTCTATTTTTGCCCTTGGGTCAACGAATCCATCAGTTATACAGGCTTACTATGAAATTGCGGTATTTTCCGATTTTGTTTGCGGTATTGCGGTATTGCGGTAATGCAGTGTTCAGCAACCCCCTCAGTGTGTTTTCAAGGATCTCTCATTGACATACCTCAACACAAGTTCCCTTCATTTTGCTCTCCATGTTGTCCAGTAACTGTGCAGAAAAATGTTCGATGTAATTAGTTATTCCCTTTATTTATACACAGTCCAATAAACTCTGGTGTTTATATCAGCGCTGGAAATATTTATCTTGCTTAGCAGAACATGTGTCCTTGCATCTCTATTTTGACCACCGGACATTTGGCTGGACATTAATTAGCATTTTATCCAATTTGCATATACTGATGACTCAACCATACTCATACATGAAGAAGTACAAATGCTTAGCAATGCATTATGTGGGGATTTTCAAAGCACATGTTTTGTGTTTATGGACATTTGAAGAGTCTTGTACAGCCAAAAAAAACATGAATCTGACTGTATGGTTTCAAATTTTTCATATGATTAAAAGCAAATGTGGCCTGTAAACAAGACCTTCACAATGAAAAAGCCACTTGAGTCATTTCAATTGGTGCTTGGACATGATGTCCGCAGTCCCATACTATAAAATTAGTTGGACAATGTCTGATGACTGACAGTAATTTCGAGCACTGTTACATGGTTACAGGTATCTATCCCACAGATGCAGTAGGCATATTTATTAAGTTGTTTAGAAAGTATTATTACATGTACCTCTACCATAGAAAGTGTTATTGCTCAAACTCCTCTCCCCCCAAACCCAATGAACACCTCTGGAAATTACAGTCTGGCTCCATACCCTCCTCCCCCTTTGGAATTTCCTTAGTGTGGGTATAGATATTTCCTGGAACTGCACTAAAACACAGAAATAACACAGTGTTGTACATAATAACCAGTCTTACCACTCTACAGAGTTCTTGAACATCATGTTGCATGAAGCTGTCAAGTGTTTCCCACCTGAAAACAGAACAGCAGTCATGTATTAGATGCTTGTTATTCTTGGCTTTAACAAGGATTTTGCATCTAAACAGTGCCTCTCCTTGACATTTTATTCATCACCAAGCTTGCAGACATGATTCATCAGAAAAAAGTTCAGTGACTCAACTTGGCAGATCGTTGCAAGTTTTATGATAAACACAACATGTTGTAATGCCAAGTGTAGATGCTTAGATGTAAACAATACCATAAAAACTTGTGTATAAGCCACACCCCCAACTTTTAAGCTCCATTTTGAAAAAAAAAAAGGTAAAAAAGCACTAAGGTAAAGAAGTTGGTTGATAATGAGGTTGGCCAAATCAAATCTAATGCTGTGTATTTGCTGCATTAATCAAAAATCCCTTTTACAAGCCTCTCCACAATCAAATTCCCAATATCTTTCAATAGAGATGCCCTTTTGACAAGATGTTTTCTTTATTGCTAAAGCACATTGCGAAAAACAAGGAAATTTTGAACAGAAATAATTGGGAGCACAATAAATGTGAAGGAAATGAAACCATGCAGTCTTTCAATGAGAGAAGTCTGGACACCAGTCACGTTCAGTAAACAATTATTGAAAGTTGAATTTCACGTCAGCTGTGTGTGAATACTATGTTTATAAAGATGTATAGAAGCCATTAATTGGAGAAGAACTTCTTGCTAAATGAGAATTCAACAATCCCATGGATGAACACACTGTATAAGTAATGAAGAACAATGGAACGGTCATTCATTTGCCCCGTCCCAAATAGTGTGGAATTGTCTTGCACGTGGTGGAGAGGAATGGAGATTCCATGCCAGTTAGAGCTTAGCTGGGCAAGCGAAGTACAAATAAGCTGCATAAAACAATTACT
This sequence comes from Meandrina meandrites, assembly GCA_963693305.1. Classification (NCBI taxonomy): domain Eukaryota; kingdom Metazoa; phylum Cnidaria; class Anthozoa; order Scleractinia; family Meandrinidae; genus Meandrina; species Meandrina meandrites. The sequence continues at coordinate 16,696,231 of OY855912.1, read as the reverse complement.
GATGAACAAGATTGGGGTTTACAACCCTTGAAAGTAATGGTCTCGTAAATAAGCCACACCCATGATTTTGAGCCCAGAATTTTAACAAAGGTGCGGCTTATACACGAGTTTTTAGGGTAATTTTAATATTTGCAAGACATTACATATAATTATATTACATATAATTTTTGTGTTTTTTACATTTCTTTACATATATTTTTTGTGATTAACTAAGTAATTATACATAATTAGCTAAATAATTTTTGTGATTAACTTGGTACACTCAGGGTTCAACATCTCCACTAGCCCAGTAGCCTGAGGCTAGTAAAAAAATGTAAAAGAATTAATATTTAATTATATTCTTTTAAGTTCATAATTGTTAAAGGGCCACAAAGTTGTGTATTGGGCTGGTAAATTTCGAAGAACACTAACCCAATGGCTAGTGACTCAGCTGACCAGATGTCGAACCCTGTACACTATGTATGACTGTTTCTTTAGAACAAAAGTACAAGTCTGGGAGAATGGAAAATTGTTTGGGAAACATAAGCCATAGACAGCTGTTTCTTGGAAACAGAGAAAATGTTTTTCATTTTCTTTAAGTTACCATTAATAAAATCTAGTCAAAATTTTTAAAATTTCATTTTTTACTCTTTAGTTTGAGAAAATGTTTATATAAATTTAATCTGTCGAAAAAAAAAACAAAATCTTAAAAAGAAAGTGAGATACAGTAGAAAGAGTGTTTTTGGAGAAATGGTTATGAATTTAACAAAAGGTGCCATAGTCCAATAACCCCAGTTAGACATCAAGCAGCCTGTTGACAACTTTGCATATAAAACTTCCTATGGATCTCAAATTACTCTGGAAGCATTGCACTGTTAAGCAAAATCGTAACCAAATCGTGAATTGACCTTTCACAAGACTGCCAGGAGGTTTAATGGCGTTTTCATTGGTCGGCGGCATGAACGCATTGACACCAGCTTAAATGAGGTGCGAAAACTGTAAATTTCTTTGGAGGCTGAAAAATTGAGGTTCGTTTTTGTGCAAGTTACCTCTCTTTTAATGAAAATTGAAATATTTTTGTTTTGGCAACCCAGATTTTCTCAGGAACCAATAGGAATATTGAAAAAGCCTCACACACTTTGTTAGCTTTTCTTTTGAGTGATATTGTCTAGTTTGTTTAGATATCAGCAGTAACACAATAAAACAAACACCGTCAGTTTTGCATTCAAAGACTTGCGTAATAAAAATATTGTTATTTTCAGAATCTGTATCTTATTAGCTTTACGGTGGTGTATACAAAGTCATGTTAAGTAGTTTTCTGTAGTTTCTTTTAAAGTGGCGGGTGAAAGAAGAATTTCCTGGAAGGCACTCCACTTTGTTGACAGACACTCCATTTTTTTGTAAGAAAATACCTCTGAGTTCTGAAGACTATTTGATTTATGAATAAACCATAATAAAAATAATTTGCCAATGAATATTTTTAAAGGTTGTACATTGTAAAAGCTTGCTAAACCTACCCAAATGAGCGTGTTAACTTCTTTGTACCAACTGCTTTATCACTGTAATGAAAAAAGAAAACAAAAACACTTGAAGATGGAAAACAAAATTTTTACACGTAATGACTACAGGTATGTCATCAACATTATTGCAAGTGGCTACAACACAAACCTCTTAATCTAGAATCCAAATCACTAATACTAAGCCACTGCAAACCTGCAAACTCTCCCAGATAGGAAGAAAATTGCTTGAAGAATGTATTGTCACAATTATTTTGTTGATTTGGAGTGATTTCAAGAAACATTTATGGATATTAAATTTGGATGATAGCCCCCTCCCCCTTTCTCCATTTTTCTTTTTCAGACAAACAACCTGGGAGGCTTGTGAATCAAGACCCTTGCAGTGATTCTCTTAAGGGCTGTCATTATGGGCCATAACATATAACACCTGTTACTGCTGAGTTCAATCAATGTTACAGGTGAAGATGTTGACTGGTGTTATGTTACACATGTGTACAGAGAGAGTGGTATGGGTAATAACTCCAATGAAACAGCTACTTAAAAACTTATCCTAATGAGAGCCCGGCACCGTGGGCCTGGTTATGCAGTCTACTCATGCATAAACAACGGAAAGTACTTTTTGAACAACAAACCCCATATGAAAATTCTCTGACTTTCACACTCACCTGTGTTGTAACTCATAAAAAGTTCTTTGAAGAGCAAAAGCCACACTTCTGTTTGGGTCGTCGTTTTCTGTTGGCATCTGATAGACAGCCTATCAGACAAAATAAAACAAATCAAAATATTTTGCATCTGCAGTAACAAGTCTTAAACATTTCTCTCAAAACTTGGTTGAAGTGACTAAAAACAAATTAAACCATTTTTCCACTGATACAGTTGATGTCTGATAGGCTCTTAGAACATTTCAATGTTTTTGGGAAATGAAAACCAACTAGTAAACAACCCAAAAATTTTATTGAGTAATTCTTTCATGTGGTACTGTTTTTAAATGTATGCTTTACAAGATTGATCTTAGTCTGTGGATGAAACCCTTGTGTCTGACCATTCAAAAGGAAGCTATTGAGCAGTACTTCATGTGGTGAACTTTGTTTTATTTAAATTTATATTTCACAAACTGGCTCCAAGGTAAATATAGTTGGAAATTCACTAAGCTTACCTTTCTTAATTTATTTGTAAAATACAAAGTCTGCAACAAAGAGTTCATATAACATGTTGCCCCCTGATTCTTGAGTCCAACAAATCCTGTATGTTTCTTTGAATCCCACCTACAAAGAAATTAATCCAATGAATTTAGTAAAAACATCCTCAAGCCACAATCATAACGTCTCAAGATTATGAAACATGTAACACTATTACATTGTAAACTTAAGATAGTTTCACAATCACTTGATATCACATGCATTTATCATGTTACAAAAGTTACAAATGCATGGCTGAACGTTGCTTCCATACTTGTTGGCAATATTAATATACAGTTCTGTATCCATATTCAACAACAATTTATGGAAAATAAATTGGTTAGTACTTAGTGTTACAGATCAGAGATATATGCTAATCAGCATCACAACCCTCCAAGTTTATTTTTTTTCCTTAGTGGCCATTTGGCCACCGACTGCTCAAGTTTGGTCGCCAGTGAAAACTTTTAGTCGCTAAATTAAAAGGCCTTTGTCACGATAATGCGCTTGTGCGACCTTGATTGACACCAATCCTTCTTCTCAATTTTAGTTGCCAGGCTGGCGACTTCGGTTCCAATATAGTCGCCAGCTCCAAAATTAATTAAAATCGACTAAAATGGTCTTAACTTGGAGGGTTGTATCATGATGAATATGTTAATATACTATACATATTAATTAGGTTTCATGCTATCAGGGTTTTATAGGTTTCATACAGGGTTTGTACTCTTTTGAACTTTTGAAATTTCATGACTTTTCCATGACCTTTTCTATGACTTATCCAAGTTTTCCATGACATTAATGTGCTCATTTTCTTGGAAACCATCTTTCATTTTGGGTACTTTTTTACTATTTTTTTCATGAAAAAACCTTATTTATTTTGTACTTTTTAATAAACATAATTTTCCATTACTTTCCAGGCCTGGAAAATGAAATTCAAAAATTCCACGACTTTCCAGGTTTTCCATGACCACTACAAACCCTGTTCATATATTCATAATCCATAACTCCAAGTAGTAACCAGCGGTAACCAATGATCAAACAAGACTTACGCAACCCCATGAGGAGCTTCTGCAGCAACATGTACTTCTAGCGTGATGGAGTCATCTTTTATAAAACCTTTATCAGGATCAAGGGCATCCTAAGTGATTGGGAAAATGACAAGACCCATTCAAACAAGGATGGCCATACAAAGCAACAGAAATTAATATCTGCAATTGTTTACAAACCAACAGATAGTTGTAATACAGGAATAACTCTGTTTAAACTTTTATCAGCAAATAGCTGCCTCATAGCTGCCTCCATCAGAGATTTGACTCAAACCTAAACTGGATTAGGAGCTGTACACTGGCCCATGTAGTGTTCAGAGATTGGATATTAATCAGGCTGTGCAAACATTCATAACCAACCAACAACAAAGAGATCACTGAAGAGAGCTGTACATCAGTAATGAGGATAATTTCCAGTCAAATCTTGGATGCATCTAATAAGCAAGTGATGGACTGAGGGTACAAAGATAGCTGATGCTTGTATACTGACAGTATTCAAAACAGAATTGCAAAAAAAAAGTTTCAATTTAAAATTCAATTAGAGTGAATCAAATTGACTTACATTCCATGGTACAAAATGACTGAATCCCCAATCATTTTCCTTGGCAAAAAAGAGATGGGATATTTCTAGGAAAGAAAGAGAGAGTAATTAAATAAATGATCAGACGTATTTTCTTTTCTCCCCCTGTATCTGTGCAGCCATTAATAAACTGGTCAACCAAAACACCAGTATATTATGTAAATTTAACGGCCCTGCTGAGCAGTATGGAATGTTTTGCTGAAAGTCAACAATAAACCAATCTCACAAGCTTTAACCTTCACAGGAGATCACACATCAGACACAAGTAAGCTGAATTATTATTGTGCTTATATAGGAAAGTTGGACCCCTGGGGACTTGATGTCATTAGACTCTATTTACTGGACGTGCATGCTAGCACTGTACAGGGACTAGTTTTGTGGGCATTTTTTATAGTGAGAAGGTTTTCTTAACCATCCTTTAACCATTTAGGTCAGAAATGCATTCCAAATGAAAGGTACATGTAAAGTTACATGTAGCTACCAATCAACAAGTCAGATCATAGGGATTTCATATACAGTATCCTTCTTATTTAGGCTCACTTCGTGTGAAGTCTTCACCACCTTCCTGCTGAGTAAGGAGTGTCAGTTTTGCTGAAGCCTGACAAGACCATGACCTGCAGACAGACAAGAGTGACAGCTCAATTTACATGACCTTATAGCCTCCATTTGGCTTTGACAAAAATATGCAGATATTTGTCTCTGGACATTATCTTTTCCTCAAAGATCACAGTTTTCTTGAGCTTCGCCCTGATTCACAAAACTGTTCACTTTTTGAAACACGACAAAATTTGGTCATATTAAACCAGAACGAGTGAACTTTTGTTCAGGCTAAGGTAATGGCTTTAACTTACAATAAGCTGGTTAAATTTATGCGGTGGTCATGAGGTGGGGTACACTATTTGATCTCAAATTATTTAACTGTCAGTGGTACACTTACAATGATTCTGCTTCTGGGTTACACTGCAAAAAGAATCCTACACTCTTGACTTTCTCGTGATTGGAGTACCTTGGCATACACATGATACGCCTATAATAAAACAGTATAGTTTGACATAAGAAGCTAAGACTGAATATGGCTTGATATACATGTAGCTGCTGATACATGTACAGAGCTGTCATTAAGGGCCGTAACCTGTAACACCTGTTACGGCTGAGCTCACACAACTGTTACGGGTGAATATGTGTATTGGTGTTGCATTGGTGCTACATTAAACTTGCATACATATTGCATTGCTACGGATGATACCTAAGATGTAACGGCTGCTCAAAAACTTAATGACAGCACTGCATGTATGTTGCAGTTAACTTTTTTCTTCAGTTAAATTTTATTCTTCCTTTGTTTTTGGGTATGGTAATGTATGATAATGAGTTTAAAACAAAGGAAGAATAAAATTTAACTGAAGAAAAAAATTAACTGCAACATATGCATCCTAAAAATCTAGCATTAGGGACCTCCTGGGAGAACATCAGTCCAAGATCTTGACAATGCAGACCAAGTGGAGCGGTGATTGTACAGAAAAGACTGCACTGATATTCTCTTATTACATATAAGCAGAAAACAATAGCTGAAAGGCAAATAAAAGGAGACAAAGTTTTCTTTGCCAAAACATTACGGAGCGATAATGTTAACCAACATTAATATAAATTTTAACTAAAGTTTAAACAAAACAGCTGTATTATTCACTTGATAGAGATTTATGTTGAGGACAGCACAATCAACCATTAAACAACAAGAGCCAGCTATTGAAAACTCCTTGATAAAATGTAGCAACAATGAAAACAAATCTATTTGTTACTGTCGCTGACTTGATTTGATTTCATGAATATATTTGTATTACAAGAGTGAAAAAGTAATATCTAGTCACAAAAGGGGAAAAGTTATGTATCTGGAGAAGGCATTGTCAACTGATAATGCAAATAGCATTTCTCTTCTCTTATCCCATCTCCTCCTTCCTCCCCAACACCTTTTTCTTTTCCTCTTCACCAATGACTGGAATTTGAGGGGTTTCTAAAATGTTTGGAGGAATTGACAACTACAAATGTGAAGTTTTTGTTATGAAAAACAACTGGACAGGGATTTGAGCCTCAAATGGAATATCTCAAATACAAAATGGCATTTAAAACAGATGTAAACAAGGCTGCATACAATCATTATAAAGCAAAATAACAGTGGGTCATCATGCAAGCATAAATTACAAAACAAAAATATAAGTTCTTTGCTCTCCAAAAATTAGGGTATTTAGCATGTTAGCCAAGTGAAGTGCTTTAGCTACTGATTCTGTCAACATCGCCTGTGGATAACATGCAAACAGCTTCTCGTGTATCTTATTATTTACGTTTTTACATTGAGGAAAAACCTTTTTGTGTTGACTAGTACAGTACGTGCATGTACATACTGCTTTTGGGAATATATAATTAAAAGTGTGTACGTGGATTACGTACATGAAAGTATTTACGTCGTTGACAATCAGAGATAAAAATAATCAGGCCCCAGCTGTTCAAAGGATGGATAACGCTATCCACCAGATAAATCACTATCCAGTGGATAGTGTAGTTCGTTTTGCCAACACTTATCCACTGGATAGCGATTTATCCGGTGGATAGCGTTATCCACCCTTTGAACAACTGGGGCCAGATTAGCAACACGATAAAATAATAAAATTAACGGTTGAATGAATAATTCATAAACTTCATACTTTGCGGGCAAAAACTTTATGTTCTTCCCTGGGACGGATTTTTTCACATTTCGGAATTTAAAGAGACTGGAGCTCTTAAATTACACCCATGTGATAGTCTGATTATCAATTTCGCAGTTCTTAACAATTTGTATGAACTTGATTTCCTTACCATGGTAAATTCCTCACGTATATAGGGTCACTCAAGGTAGCTTTATCGAGTTTGCTGAAATTGTGCACGGTAAAACGAATAATTCCTTCAGGTCTCGCTGTGTCTTCTTCCATTACTACATCCTGTGGTTCACTTGGAGAGGAAAGTCCATTTGGTACCGTGGAATCACCACCACCGGCATCTAACGACAAAACGCGTGTGCATAGAATTTGAAATCCATCGTACACATACAAACTGATGTGCACAATTCAAACGTTATATGCAAGTTTAAAAGAGGTATTTAACTACCATTATAAAGCACATACCTTCTTTCGTGTCCATTTCCTCCTGATCACTTTCATTTTCTGTCGCATTCATACTTTCTTCTTCGTCTTTGCCGTTTGAAATCTTGGGACGACTTTTCGAAGAGCGAGTCCCCGTTACTACCTTGATGTGTTTACTAGCTATGCGGCCAATTGCGCCCCAAAATCCCGAACCGGGAAACACGACGATGAGCTCTTACTGCATCGAAAGTGTCAGAATCAAACGGCGATGTGAAGGATCGTTAAACGTGAAAGAATTAAAAAGTAAAGGAAATCTACCAGGTCAAACTCTTTTCGTCCTCCATTGTGACATTAGCCGAGGCGCCTCGCAATGAAGTGTGGGTAGGAGGCATGCGCAGCTGTTTCTCTCCCTACTCCACTCGGGGGACTCGGGGTCGATGAGGGGGACAGAGCTGAATAACGCAAAGCGCATGCGTACAACGTCACGATTCTGGAATGAAAACAAAGGCATTTTTTACCGCCGCCATTTTCGTTTCTGTTTAAACGGAGGAGGCAGTATTGCAAGCGAAATTCATCTCCTGGATTGTTTAGCCCGGAAGGAACAAGATGAAATTACCGTTGCAGATCTGAAGCAGTATTCTGTGGTGAAAATCACTCTGATGACTCGTTATTTAGACGATTAATTCCAGGGATACGAGTCTGCCGTTCTCCGATTCTCTGGTTCACAGCATGTTCACTTGACGACATGGTGATTTGACTGTTTCCAGTTCGATTTTCCTTGCTTGTTTTTGATGAATGTGACCAAGGTTTTTCCTTGAGGTATAGAAAATTAAGGATTTGACCGTTCAATTAAACATGTAGTCTGCACTACATATAATCATGTGGATTTTGAAGGGTTTTGTTGGTCGTTTATTTATATTTTTAAGATTCCAGATTTGAGGGATTGATTTATTAACTGCCTTATGAGAAGTAATACTAATCAGTGAATTTAAATTGTCCCCCAAAGTTAATATAGAAATCATCAATGATTGCAATTAATGGTTTTTCACAGTGAGGGTTACGATGAACTCTGTCATACTATGAATGATGAAAAATAAATATTTCACAAATGCTGTTTTAAACCAATTAGAGGTGATCACAGTGGTTTTAACTTAAGAGTTTACTTTGAAAAAAACAGCAGTGAAATAATGTTGTTTGCTGTCTGATACCATTCAGATTCATCTGTATTACAGTTGCACTTTATTATTCGTGTGGCTTCATTCTGCCTCAGATTGATAGCAACAAATATTTCTGAAATAATCATCTAGTGCTTATGGTTTATTGACTTCCTTGAAACAAGGTTACACACGTCTCAGGCAAAATAAACATTCTTGAAGGACAATGGATATAATTTTGAGCCAGGGAAAACTGACATTTTTAAAGAAAAGTTAGAAAATTGAAAATTATAATTACACCTACCTGATTTAATGCCATTGATGGTAAGAAGAAACATTTCAGGTCAATGTGATCTCACTGAGCAAAGTAGAGGCTGGGGGCTGGTACTATATCCTACATTTTGTATTAATTTGGTCAGGGAAATTTTATTTTAAATAGAAAAAAAGTCAACTGATGCCTGTGGCAACCATGTTAAAATGTTTTTTAAACTTGAGTTGATAAAAACATGATGGCAAGTTTTTTTAATTGATAAACTATGGAGAATCTACATTCTTAAACCAAGCTAGCATGCATGAGTTTAATGTCTTATATTGTCAAGGGAGTCTTTGTACCAAAATGCATATAGTCAAGCCTTGTAACATCAAAATATTACAAGTCTGACTGTAGTACAAGTGCAGTTTGTTTATGCAACTGTTGTGGTTATTAAAGGAAGGAGCCCAAAAGTGTGACCACTTTTATTCATTCACATTCTTTCATGCAGATTTATCCAATTAAAAGTGAACTGGTAGCTGTCCATGGTTTCTGATTTTATAATGACTGCTTAAAAGAATGTGAATTAATTACAGAATTAAGTCATACTTTTGTTCTTTGTTTAAGTTTTTTATTCTTTCTGTAAAATGACTTGACTGTTTTACCTGTTAAGCAGGAAAAAGAGTACTAAACATAGGCGGATCCAGGGGAGGGATGATGGGGGTTGCAACCCCCCCTTTGGGCAAAATTTTTTAGTTATTTTTTTTTATTCTTCCTGAAAAATAATTGAATAAAATTGTTTTTTGCATTAAAGGTTACTACAATAGTGTACAACCCCCCCCCCCCCCCCCCTTTAAAAAATTCCTGGATCCGCCCCTGCTAAAAAACAACATAAAACACAAGAGTCAGGTGTTTCAAAAGCCAATTGCTGATCCAGGAATTCAATGAAGGTTTTACTAGCCTGCATAGCAAATGTCCCTACACTTTGGGCATGTGGAAATTGAGGGGTGTTTTTGCCCATGCCCATTTTTGTACAGCCAATACATGGAAAACTCTTCATTCATATGAAAATGCTTGAAACACAGGCTTTAAGGGCTTTAAGAGGCTTTCAGAGTAGAACATAAGTTACTAGTGTGCCAAAAAATTATAGGTATATGCTAAATATTAATGAATACTGACAGACTTGCAGTAATTGACATGCTTTGCTAGTTTGTATGGTTCCATGAAGCAAAATGAAACTTTACTGGGAATGAGGAGCATTAATTTTGTATAAATATGTACCGGGTAAATATAACTCATGAAAATACAAATTTTGCTACAACTCTTATAATAACCAAAATGACCATAGTTGACAAAAAATGACGGCAAAATGATTTCCCTGAGAGTGATGAAATTTTACATTTTATCCATGTTCAATTAGCTTAAATTTTGCCCACCAATTCAGAATATTGACTGAAATTGAATTAAAGTAGTCATCCCTGAGGAAAACAACATCTGCCTAAAGCAGCAACAAATTTACAGCTTCAAAAACAATATCTTTATGTGCTTTATAATCATTCCATGTTATCAAACAAAGTAAGTACACATGAAAGTTTTATGTTTTTATGTAAGTTTAAAATTGAAATACATAATACTACATACATGAAATATTTGGAGCAATAATAGTGGCTTGAATAGAAAAAGGAAAAATATTCTTGGAACTACTATAAAACATATTTAATACAAAACAAATTTGTGATATGAAGGCCTCGATATTAGTACAAACGTTTACAGTAAGGCTTGCAATAAAACAAAGAAAACAATTGACTGGGTAGAAAGTCATGATCACGTTTCGACACATTCATGACAATGTGCCTATAACATTAGATAAACTGAAGATTCTTTAAAAAAAAAATACTTTTGACAATGCACTTCCGTTGCACGACCAGTCTGTTAATCACAATGTTGAAGAAAAAAGTTGAAACAATCTGTGCGATCAGAAAAAAAAAGGATTTAGATAAACATTAAATGATTCAATTTTTTGGTGTGAACTTTAACCTTAAATGTGGAGATGCCACTCACTCTACCTTAAAAATAAAGAAAATGGGCCGTTTCGGGTGTTCATGAAGAGAAATCCACACAACAAATTGAACCCGTTTACCAACGCTCAGCAGAAGGATCGGTAGGTTAGAAACTGGCGTTTGGACAACCAAGTTAAGGTACAACTACACTTTTGATATTAGCTGCAGATAATTTAGAGATTTCTTTAAAATGAGCAAAATATTTACGATCTACTTGTGCATGAAGATGGTTCGATCGATGACGACATAAGTTCTGTTTCGTTTGTGCGTACTTCTAATGTTCATAGCAAAAAGTAGAAGAAAAATTGTGAAAGTAGAAACGAGAGTTAAAGAAATCATGACAAAATCTACCTTTGGTTTAAATGGAAACCTTAAATATCCAGAAACCACCTTAAAAATCCGCAAAATGTGTGGGTATTTCGCAAATCCTTTGGAAAATGATATGAAGTTTAGTCCCCAGACCTCTTCCGACTTTGCACATGCGCAGACGTTATTCAGCTCTGTCGATGAGGGGTCGATATTTTCCGCTTGGAATTAAATTCGTGCTCAGCCCACTACGGTAACTCGCCACAAAAATAACGTAAGAAATTCGTAAGGGGTTTTGGGTGGGCTTTAGCATGCGAGCAGGCTCTCTTTGGAGGCCGCGAGTTTGATAGCAGCGTACGAGCGGCCGCGAGTAGCGAGCCACTGAGTGGGCGAGCATTTTGGTGCCCATCTGCATGGGCACCAACATGGCGTTTCCGTATATATTGTGCCCTCTAAATCTTTTATACACTAATTTGATCAATCTGTATTCAGTATCTATTAAGGAGGCTCGCAACGGTTTCCAGCACCTTCCAGCTCTGAAACTTTGATGGGTCAGTACTACAAATCTTTAACAGTGGCAGCTACAGTAATGATACCAAACAAATCTCCAATCATTGCCAAACAAATTGTGGTTATTTTCATGACATCACTGGTTACCATAGCAATAGTTCAACCTGTCAAAAAGGCCTTTAATTTAGAGAGCGTGTGCAGCCGTGCAACCTCGTTCCTAGGGTCTAGAACGAGGTCGGCATGAAGCGCGCGCTCCGGGGGCGCTTCCCAATTTCGTCATAACAGGATATACGTCATAATAGCTGATACGTCATGGAAAAGTTGCTGTAACGGTTAGACGAACAAAATAACAAGCAATCAAAATATCTCCATTCTAACGCTCAGGTGTTGGACCGTTCTAATATGTGCCACGTGCACATTTTTGTGTGGGAAATCTGTGATATCGCACACTGATTCGATCGGGCTTCAAGTCCGTTTATGCAAATGAGTTGCAACATTGTATCCCACACACGTACCCTTCAGGCTACCGTATATTTTCTTTCGTTGCTCTTGGTGGTCCTTGGTGGCCAATGTACCACACGTACGAGAGGTAAGATTTATAACCTAACTGCTGCTAGTAAATTAAACGGATAGAAGGTTTTACAATATTAATATTTTCAAAAGATGAATTGAGTGTCACGATATTGAGGCTATGAACTGAAACGCTTGCAAGACGCAACAGATCTATCATTTTACACAGCTGAAAAGCTCACCACAGAAAGTAGTTGAAAATGACATTTAATAAAAGTCTTAGCAGAAGTGACGCAAACCCGGGTTGGAGCAATTTCAGAATACCCGGCCACAATCGAGTTATATTATTCTTAAAAATAATTGTTAATGTTTCTAAATGACGCTAAATGGTGGTATAAAATGCACCGACGTTTCGGCAATACTGCCTTCTTCAGGGTGGCACGAAGAAAAAAAATATTATTCTTCCTGTACAACCATTGTCACATAATAATTTCAGTTGGAGGAGTACAACTATTGCTCTAGCCTCTCACGCAGTCGTTTTTAGGGGAGTGCAATCCGATCTCCCCTAAAAATGACTGCGTGGGAGGCTACTATTGCTCAAAAATAGGATCCCTGCGCAGCGTAGGTGCTAATTGTATGAATGAAAAAATAGGTAAATACTACTCTGTAGTCAAAATACTTTTCCCGACGTTTCGGCAATGCTGCCTTCTTCAGGGGGACAAAACTATTTCACCGCTAAAAAGTCCGTTTATAACTCGCGTATTCAAATAAAAGCTCGCGCACGTTGTCGCGCGTAGCGCGCGATAAGACAAAGAAGTCAATTCACGTGAAGCTCAAGTCGTGGTTTAGTCCACTAGGAGCCAGATTTCTGTGTTTGAAGATATATCGAATCTCCAGTGTCTTGTGGTGCTGTTGGTTTACCAGGCCTGCCTTCAGGACAGCGACCTTCATTTCCTGCAGGAAGTGATTCGGCTGGTTAAAATGTGCAGGTACAGGAAGGTCATTCCTGCCGTTGATCACATCCCCACGGTATACCCTGAGACGGTCTGCCATCCTGCGCCCAGTCTCCCCAATATGTAGTGACCTGTGATGTTAACATGCCCCATGGGTGTTGTAATTGTGTTAGATGAGTTAACATGGGGGCATGTGCGGCAAACGGTCCTGCTGCAGGGAAATGTACCCGCTGGATGGCTCGGTGGGTCATGCGGTAGGCTGCTTCTGACTAACAAGTCCTTCAGATTCTTGGCACGCCTAAAAGCCATCAATGGTGGTTTCCTGAAGATATTGTTGGTCGTGCTATCATCATGAAGGATCTTGAAGTTTCCTGAAATTATTTTGCAGGCGTCCTGGTTTATGGGGTGGAAGGTGGTGTCTAATGGTACTCTGTCATTGGCGGTGTTCTTTCCAGCGTTGTTCTCCATAAGCTCAGCCCTCGATTTGATTGATGCTCGTTCTCTCCCTCTCCTTATCAGGTCATTTGGATACCCACGAGCTCCATAAAAGGTCTCCATTTTATTAGCTTTGCTCTCAAAGTCATCGTTTTCACTGCCGATCAGTCTGAGAAACTGACTGTTAGGAATGGATGACTTGCAGCTAGATGGATGAGATGAACTGAAGTTGAGGTAGGAGTGGCTGTCCGCGTCCTTGTAGTATATTGAAATGGAGAATTGATTATCTCGAGGCTTCAGGAAGATGTCCAGGAACGGTAGTTTGTCAGTGGAAATAGGGTGGAACGAAGACGCAAATTCCAGGAACTCGCGGAGGTCTTCTTCACTACATGAAGCAGCACCGGCCACATCATCCATGTACCGTTTGTAGAGGTCTGGCTTTGTACCCGCATAACTGGATAACATGCGTTCTTCGACGTAGCCAACAAAAAGACATGGATAGTTTGGCCCTTGTCGACTACCCATGGCCACTCCGCCTGTTTGTTTGTAGAATTCACTTTAACATAGCTGTCCAGGCCTCGCACAAAAGGCGCCGTTACATGATCAAGATAAACGGCCAGTAGCTCAGTAGGGCAGGAACAAGCGGATACTATTGGTCTGCCAGGGTTGTCAGGCTTGTGTATCTTTGGTAATAGGTAGAATTTGGAGGTGCGTGGATGCTCAACAATGAGATTGGTAGCTGATGGAAGAAGATGGTTGTTCTCTATAGCTGTGTTAATAAACGTCATGACCGTTTGTTGGGAGCTTTGTGTAGCATCTTTTCGTAGAATCTTTTCGTAGAACCGTTGGTCTTCTAGTTGTCTATTAGCTTCCGCTATGTAGAGATCTCTTCTCTACACTACGAAGGCTCCTCCTTTATCAGCCTGTTTGAACACCACATCCCTTCTATTTCTCAACTTACGTAAAGCCTGCTGTTGATTATACGACAAGTTGTGTTTTGTTAGTCTGCGCTTGAAATCAATTTGATTTACTTCCCTGCGACATTTATCGATGTCATGGGTTTATATTACCTCGGTGTAAGAAGTGAATGTGAATATTTTATTTACCCTCGGATTATAGAGTAGCTCTAACAGAGGTAATGTCTCCGGGCATTTCAGCGGTACAACGGTACAACGGGTAAAGACCAGATCACAACACCGGGAAACTTCGTGCCATACTCTTAACGATTAGCGTGTGGGTTCTTTAACGTCCCCTGCTGACCATAACAGTGAAGATGCAGGAGACGGGGCCTACGGTTTATCGTCCTTATCCGAGAAGACTAGAACATCTAACCATTTGCAGATGTCATTGCAAAGGCAGCATATTCTCCTCAGTTATTTTAAGACCCTGAGTGTTGGTCCGGTCTGGGCTCGAACTCGAGACCTCCCGCACAGAAGTTCGGCGCTCTACCAACTGAGCTAACCGGTCGGCGGTAAAACAAAGCAAGTGGTAAGAACCTGTGATATTTTTCTTTGTTTTGGAGCTGTTGTTTTCCTTCTCTATCTTTGTTTTGCCAGCTCTTTGTTGTATTGTTCGTTCTTTGTTTTACGTCACCGGTGAGTTTCACAGGTTCTTACATCGAGGATGAGCCGATGTAATGATCAACAGCGGTGAATTTTCCAGGTGGTGGAGTCCACTTGCTTTGTTTGGGTTTTAAGCTTTCAAAAAAGCTTTCTGTCATTTCTACTACTGCTCTTGCAGTCCCGTTGTCAATAAGTAATGGTGTTCAACTGTTGCTCCCGCGCTCCAGCGCTCACGAAGTCGACGAATAATTAAAGTTCAAAAACTCATTAATAATTCATAAAGAAAATGCAAAAGAAATTAATATCTGATAAAGACACGGCTAAACTTTACCTCCAATTTTCTAGGTCAAAATAGCTCCAAATCTAAATATTAGTGCAAGAATGTGTTGATCTACATCAGAAGATTTTTAAGCCGTTCAATGAACTCGCAGTAAATTCGTGTTTTATCAAGTCTTAGACACTCGGCTGCGCCTCGTGTTTTAAACTTGATAAAACACTGCTGCTCATTTATAAAACATTACTTAAACTAGTAGTAATCAGCGATTAGGGGAGTGCGTTCGACCTAAGTTAATATGCCTCAAATGGAGCGATGAGGATAAGTTGGAGCGGAAACTCATCACACAACGTTTTGAAGGAAAGATTGCGTGACGAGCCAAAAGAACATCTGTCTGCAAAATAAAGAGCTGCGTTCCCCCTATTACGCCATCTTGTTGTTGTTGTCTTCATTATTGCGTTACTTAATATTGGGTTACTCAAGGTGAATTCGCGGAACAGTGACATTAACTGAAATATGTCGCATCAAGAAATGGGTTGTGCTGTTTTCAAAGGGGTTTAATAAAAAATTGTGACACTGTAGCAGTTCTTGATATGTTAAAGCAGAATTTTTCTTTGCTTGGGTGAAGCCATTCAAATGATTTAATACAGGTGTATTGGACCGGTCGACGAAAACATGATCTGTCATCATAGCAGTAATTGTTTGCCAAAGGTCAAAAAGAACCTCAAATAATGAATGGAACGGCAAATAATTCTCATTGATGTCAAAATATTCATGGTAAAACAAAGTGAATAGAAGTCGCTCCTAGCACTTCATGTGACATTCACAAAGCAAAAATGTACAAAGTCATAAATGAATGGGCAATTTGCATTCATTTCTTTTACACTGAAATAGATATGGAATAGAAATGAATTATCATGTACACGACAAATAATGATTTATTTATTTATTTATTTATTTCACTTTAGTTGTTATCTTTTGACACTACACAACTTCTAAAACTCCACGGACTTCTACAAATACTTTCACCTACATTTGAAAATAGATCGAGGCACAGCACATCAACTTTTCGTTCATAGTCAATAGACTCACAATATTAAATAATGATTTCCTCATCAAAATGCATAAAAATTCTGCGAATAACTATACAATACAAATTCAAAGAAGCGATAAAACAATTTTCATTCTTATTTTACTTACTCGTTTTACATGAAATGCTAACAATTTGTAATTTTAGCTAATTTGTTAATCGTTTTGCATGTAAACACGCTGGTTTACCTTGCCCATAAAACAACGAATCGACTTACTCGATTTCCACTCCTTTTACGACGTTCGGTGGTTGATTAAAACTCTTCTTCCTTGGATGAAAACCCTCCAAACAGCAGCGATAACAGACCATAACAGAGGACAATTTTGTCGTGAGAAATCACTCCAAACAGCGAAACACGCACATGGCATGGGGATGACGTCATTCGCCCCTGAAAAATTTTCTGGGGGGGGGGGGGGGGCAAATTGACAACGTTGTATAGTCCATAAAAATGTGAGTATTTCTCGATTAGGGTGCGTTCTCCTTCGTCGAACGCAACTACTGCTCCTCCAGTCGAACACTTCCGATGTCGAAGAGTAATTAAAGGTAAGACTACTGAAACCACTGCTCCCGCACTCCCGCATTCCCGCTAGCCAATATAAATTAAAGACTAGTTTGAAGAGTTCCGCAGTCCCGAAGTCGAAACAAATGAAACTTGGGTAGTACAAGATGTACGCGCGCTGTTCCGCACTCCCTTGGAATGCCGGAATGGCACCAATTTCATTGTTTACTTGCGATTCAACACACAGTATTGCCCTAACCCACAAATAGAAGCTAACCGCAAGCAAACCGGACAAAATTATTGTGACTTTGGGACTGCGTGAGCAACAGATTACCAATCTCGACCATTTAAAAATAAAATAACGCAAGCAAGAGTTAGCACATCTGTGATCAAACTGAATGAGCGGGCGCTGTTGTTGCACAAATCTTCAGCACAGCACTTGTATTTACAGGTTGCTTCTTTGTTATCTTTGCACGGAGCTGTGGCAGTTTCACATGAAGCTGCAGTCGTACATTCTCGGTAAAACGTCTCTACTTCTCCGTGCCTTGTCTCGTTTGTTTTGTATGAAAAACTTGCTGTGACGCATCTGTCATTGGAGCTACCGCAGCGAACGGGATTGTTAGCACTACATTCAGTGTTCTTGTACAAGGTAACGCACGAGTAACATCGTAAGGCATGAGCTGTGTAAAGATATCAAAACAAAGGAATTAGGTTGAATTGTCATATTCGCCATCCACATAACGAGATCAGTTTTCTTTACTTCTTTACTTCAACCAGATAAAAATATCAAACATGAGCAACGCGAAAACAACTATTTCTTCACCAAAGACGGATATGGTAGAAGTCCACTCAAGTATTAAAAAACGTTTTGATGCAGAGGACCACGCAACGAAGAATAAAACTACTTGACTTGTCTGTTGCCGGATCTCTTGTAAAAGAAATACTCGTACCAGACGTCACGTTAAGTGTAGATAAAACCAAATTGATTGCAAGGCTGGTGCTACGGCAAAAGGGCAAAATTTATTGGCCAATATTTCAACTAGCAGAGCTAGTCTTCTTCAGGGCCAGTACAATGTGAAACTAACGGCTCTAAAATTTGAATAGGGATATACATACAATGGCAGTTAATGTTTAACTACATGTAGATATAATGAAATAAGATACATAACTATATACAACGCTGAAAAATGTAAAATATACCAGAATAGCCAAAACAAAATTTAAGAAAAATGGGAATAACATGCAAATATATAAAAGATGAAAATAAAAATGAAATAAAATAAAATAAATTGACTAGTTAATGTTCATTCCGTCGATTGATGCCACATAGAAGATGGTAGAACAACGTACACATTCAGCAACACGGGAGAGGTACGGGAAATCAAGCAACATATAAATTGCAAATCCACAAACTTAACGTACATGATAGAATGTCAGAAATGTAAGAAACAATACATAGGGGAGACTAAGCGTACACTTCGTGAACGATTCACCGAACACAGACAAGCCACAAATAACCCTAGTCACGCTAACGCTACAGCAGCAGTACCTACACATTTCAACCTGCCGGATCACTCTATTAAAGACATGAAACTCATTCCTCTCGAACTTCAACCAACGAACAATGCTTCTCGTAGAAAAGCTAGAGAAGCCTATTTTATAGATAAAGGTCAAACACTCACACCACATGGCATCAATCGACGGAATGAACATTAACTAGTCAATTTATTTTATTTTATTTCGGTGAGTTCGATTTCGTTCGATTGCCGAACTCAATCGAACTCAATCCATGAAGATTGAAAATTTCAAGAAAGTTAATAAAAATAGCTGACAACTTCTGTGTTGAATGATTGTTCGACAAAAGTTGCGTTATGTTGCAGGGAGATATCTGATACTGACGACATATGATACAAGGTCAAACGCTGTCTTGAAATTGTTGAGCCCTTTTGTTTTAAAAAAAATTAAAGATTTCTGTTTACTAAACTCTTATAAAACACATCAAATATAATTAGTCTCTTTCACTTATACTTAGAATTAGTCCTTTCTAACTGCCCGGGAGTATTTTGCTTTAAGTTCTATGCAGTGCTTTCTTGTTGAGTTAAACATGATTTCTTTTCTACTGACGTTTATTCCTGAACAACTTCTGTGTTGAATGACTGCTTAACAAAAGCTGTGTTATCTTGTAGCGCGACATACGATACAAGGTCAAACGCTGTCTTGAAAATGTTTAGCCCTTTTCTTTTAAAAAATGTAAAGATTTCTGTTTACTAAACCTAATAAAACACATCAAATATAATTTATGTCTTTCGTTTATACATAGAATCAGTCCTTTCTAACTGCCCGGGAGTATTTTGCTTTGAGTTCTACGCCGTGATTTCTTGTTGAGTTTTACTTGAATTCTTTTCTACTGACGTTTATCCCTGAAGTTAGTTCCAAATTCTATTCGGTTCTAGAAAGATCGGTCGATTGCAACAGGCACGACGACAAGAACAAGAACACAAACCATGCACCTAGTTCCCAATGCTCTTCGGTACAATTCAGGGAGTAATCGCGCTCACACCGTAACACCAAAAATTCCATAAATTCCATCGCTTTTTCGCTTTACAGCATTAACCGATGACGTCATTATATGACGTCATCGCTTAAAAATCTGCCCCCTGACCTTACCTCAAAAATTCAGAAATTAGAAATGGGATCAGATAAAACATTCATGCAAAATAAATTCTGAAACTTTCTCATGTTTCACTTTTAACTTTTGAATAAAGAACTGAAACCACAGGGAGACCACAATATTTGAGGAAATGAATAAAGAATAATATTATTCACGTGGTTTTCTGTATTGTTTTTCTTATATGTACAGTAGGCGTCAATAAACGCGACAGCACCGCTATCGTGTGCAGAGCTGGTCAGTCAAAATTTGTTCGCGGCAAATTGCGCCTTCATATTGTGGCAAAATGGTTGCGTGAAATTCGCGCACAACACATCGTTCGTGATTTCCGGACACGCGCAAATTTTGACTGACCGGGAGAGGTGAGTGTTTGCACAAAAAAATTTTTGCAGGGGAGGCAGCGTCACTGATTCGCACTTGATGGTGCGTAAATCTCGCGCGTATGTGCCAAGGTAACGGGCCGCACATGTAAGGAAAAAAAACTCCGAGCAAAACTGCTAAAAGGGATCTCAAATTCTGTCTGGAAATCGCTTCTTTTCAGGAGACTGTCAGGTAAGAGTATTCGCAAATTATTTAGCTTTCGTTTGGGTCGATTTTGGTCGCAAAAAGGTGCGAAAGAAGCGAGTTTAAAGCGATTTCGCACAGCGTGTTCAAATTATTTCGTGAAAGAGTTGCCACCCTTGTTACTTATTAATATTGTAGGTAAAAAATTAGCATATTTCAGATCCGTTCGCGCACTTGAGCAGCTCTGCACACGATAGCGGTGCTGTCGCGTTTATTGACGCCTACTGTACATATAAGAAAAACAATACAGAAAACCACGTGAATAATATTATTCTTTATTCATTTCCTCAAATATTGTGGTCTCCCTGTGCTGAAACTTGTTTTCGTTTTTTTAGTGTTGCCAGCGAAATATTGACGTCAGACAGTTGAATTGTAGCGCGCGCTCTTTGTCGGAAAAGTATTTGATCCAGTTCACCCTTTTATTTCCTGCTATATGGAATTGTGCAATCTCCAGGTGTAAAAAATAAATATTTTTTAATACCAGCCTATGTTTCGTTGTCGTCTTTATTTATTGATAGCTCGTACTGTTGACAGGAAGATCTCCCTACCACTTTCACAGGGTCTGGAAGGGGGGATCCTGATCCCGCATTCCCGCTCCTTTTTCACGCGAATCCCGCATCCCGAACTTTTTGTCGTCGCTTTCCCGAATCCCGCTTTTCTTTTCTCAAAAATTCATTTAAAAAAGGACTAATTTTGCATAAGCTAATGAATTTAAGATGTAGATTTGCCCTTTTGGTTGTTATTTTGTTTTATGCGTGTTGTGCGACTACTGCAACATGGAATTAGCTCTTCACACCTCACAACTAACCTCAGTAAGGCATCTGCTTGAAACATAACAAAATACCCTCTTGGTTTTGTTTGTGGATTACTTGACAGTTTCAATTAGATAACTATTAACCAGCCACACTCGGCACTCGCCTGGTTAATTCGCTTTCGCGGTCAGATCGTTCATCATTTAGGTGGTGAAAATTTCCCGAATTCCCAACAATCAGACAAGAATTCCCGCATCCCGTGCCCAAATTCTGCTCAATCCCACTCCCCGAGAAGCAATCAATTCCCGAATCCCGTCAATATATTTTGCATTTTCCCGGATCCCACACGGTATTTTGGTCAAATCCCGGATCCCGAAAATACCCTTCCAGACCCTGCTTTCAAAAAGGCTCTGTTTAATTTTCTGATTAGATTTGACAATAGATCAAGAATTTTCTCATCGGTATTTATTTATTTTCCTTATACATTTAATTATACACGGTAAAAATACATCAGGTACTATAAGTTATTAATCAAATTAATACTAATGTAACTACTAATAAATAGTCCATGCTAAATACTAATAAATACTTATCTTACTAGTAAATGAATGCCGTGTCTCATTTTGTAATTTACAGTGTTGCGACTTCAGTACTTATTTTATTTTTAAATTGATTTAATGATTTTGTCATTCTGAGATCGTAGGTTAGGCTGTTCCAGAGAGCTGCACCACCGTAGCTAAAGCTATTTTTCAAATATTTAGTTCGTGGAAGAGTTACAACCCGTTTAAAGAATAGCGCGTTACATCACGTTTCAGAAATTTAGACGATAGGTATTCAGGAACCAAACCCTATAAAGATTGATTAGAGTCTGCTTGCAGTCTGTTTTTCTCTCGAAATTCAGAAAGGAATGCTGTAAACTAAGGTTTAAGACGCGGTTTAAGATTGAGGCGAGACAAGACCGCGCGAGGAAAAACAGACGATTTTTTTCTCGTCTCGCCCCAAGCCCCTTCTGTCCATACCGCGCGGTGGTTCATCCAGTTCCCAATATAAAACCGCTCCTCCGACCCTTAGAGAAAAGACCGACTACAAGTAGTCTAAAGATTTATATGCCATTAAATTCGCTCGTTTTCAAAGCCTGCTTGTTTGCATTTATATTTTTGTATGAAACAAATTATTAACAACGGAAACAATAGCTCCACTAGTGTTTCATCCAAGTTATATAGTATGACTTCCTCGTCTCTAAGCCAGACCCCACCTTGGGTTTGAATATAGTGCATCACAATATCGAACACAACAATATCACAACCAATATCACCCACAGCACTAAAAGACGACAAATTTTCCCCACATTCAGGGCCATAGCCAGACTTTTTAGCATCATGGACCATCATGAGACGAGGCAAGATCTAGCTCTGAAACGCTATCTTTAGCATTTTTCATAAGATCAGTTTCTTCAGAAAAAGGAGTCTCGTTCAACTGGGGATTATTTTCCCAACTAAAAGGTTTTTTTTAAATTTTGGGTTAAAATATAGACGAGGCAAGTGCTACTGCCCTGTAATTAAACTTGATCAGCTAAAAGTGTAGCGATGACTCAGCCACCATTTCATTCAGTCGTAAATCCAGCCGCTCCAAGTACACGATTTCCGATTGCTCAGGACAAGAGAGTATGAACTTCATACCTGGTCTTTCCACTCTTTACAAATCTTTCATGAACAATTACATTTGTTTACTGAGCGGACTTTTGCAGCGGCATTGGCAAGAGAGGATGATGCCGTCTGGTAGAGTTCTTTTGTTTTCAGAAAAACGTCAAATAACTGTTTTACAAAAATGTGGTTCTTTAAGCTACGGACACATTATAAGTGATTTGGTTTTGAACCTAAAGTCGTAATTTCCACAATAAATCAGTTGGAAAACGTTCTTTTAGCGAAACTACTTTTTGTATGGTGGAAAATCAATTATATTGTGGAACATCAACCAAATCAAGACAAATACTGAAACAGCTTCCGTAAATAAAAGGAATTTTGCCAAAATTTCAGCTCAATTTCTTCTTAATATCCCTCTTGAGTTTGGAACGTACGTCAAGTCAAAGCCAGCTTCGCCTCGTCGGTTGTAATTCTAACACACTGCGTGCCTGTTCATTAACAAGTCTGCACTGTATTCGATTTTGGGCACGAACGAGTTAAACACGTGTGGTGACCTGAAAGAGAAATTTTCATGAACGTCCTCGGGGATAAATTACAGTAAAAAAAAAATACAACAACACATACCGGCAGTAAAAAGTGTTAGCGTGAAGAGAGCTTTCGCAATAATGGCTCGCAACCTTTTTCTCGAGTCCACTTCAGCAAGCTGATATTAGTATCATTCTTGGAATAACATTCACGTCACGTCACCGGCACTTTCGATGTAACGGTGATGCATACAGACGAGCTGTCATGTCACTAAAAACAATTGAGACATTAAAATGAATCAGTTTCCTTGCTGTTGTGGTGTATTTGTGGTGTTAGTTAATCATTATTAATCAGTTTATTTCATGAAAACAAAGCCTTCAAAAATAACTCTATAAAGAAATTATTGGCCCCATTTCTTCAAATTGTGAGTTTTATAAAATGCACATTTGAATGCAGTTGAAAAAACCGAAATATTGCGCTATTCCAGTTCATTTATTACGAAATCAAACTGTAAATACACCGCCATATTCCGGGGCCATGTGCCAGAAAAATCGGTCCCGTGGGCATTTCATGAACATTTTAGTTTCTTTGCAGAAACTTATAGTTTAAATGATGCTGAATCGAAATTAGATAAAATACATATAAAAATGCAGTTAAAACACATTTCGACTGTATCAAAGCTTGAAGGAATAGAACGAAAATTAAAAGGAAAATAATACTAATAATAATTTCAGAAATGCTTGTTATTTACTTCAGTTATTTACTTCAAATCTCTAATGAATCCCCTTTGAATTTACTATTCTAGATTTTGAGCTTTTTAGAGGTTTCTTTTTTTAGCCGATTCTTTTACTCCAGATAGTAAATGGTTATAATCCTGTTATAATTATAATCCATAATTCAAATAGAAAAGGCGTGCATTTTGATGGTCTTCCTGTGGTGTAGAACGCGAAATGCATAAAGTAATGACCTCTTTGCGCGCCCTTGGGGCATCAATCGAGGACAGTGGCTTTGACGCGGGATGGATAGAGGCGGGGCTGTACGCAACAGAGTCTTGAGGGGAATCATATAAAGCGTGCTCTCGCAGTGCACAGCATAACGCACTCTGCTTTGAGTGATTTCTATATGGAAGCGTTTTAGAAGAGCGAAAGTGCTAAATGTAGTGCCGACGAATACCCATATGTAAAACAAGCTTCCTTTGCGATGAACACCATCTGCCAAGAAGGTCGATACAGTGAGCCTGGGACGAAACACAAAGACCTCCCAACCGCAATGGAAATCGAAGGCCTTCAGGAGAAACTTGAGCAATTTGAGTCTCAGTGTCCGCTATTCAAGTTTTCACGGGACTACATGAAATTTGTGAAGTGTATCCTAACGTTCATACGCGCATCAAGAGAGGGAGACTGGAATCTCTACCTTGAGTCCGTAAGGGCGTTGGCAAAGTATTTCTTTGCCTATGACAGTCTGAACTATTCGCGTTATGTGCCACTATATCTAGTAGCGCAGATCCACAGGTTAGGGAACGACGATCCCGATATTCACCACGAATTTATGCAAGGAAACTTTTGAATAAGATCTCGTTCTGCGCAATTGGTCCTGACCACGCTATAGAACACGTCAACAAGGTGATGAAGATTTGGGGAGGACTGAAAGGTCTAACACAGCAACTAGCAGCCATGGCAGGGTGGTTCCTTACGGTGCAATCTGAGGACATGATAGG
This sequence comes from Meandrina meandrites, assembly GCA_963693305.1. NCBI lineage: Eukaryota > Metazoa > Cnidaria > Anthozoa > Scleractinia > Meandrinidae > Meandrina > Meandrina meandrites. The sequence continues at coordinate 16,671,352 of OY855912.1, read as the reverse complement.
AGTACAAAGAGCTTCATTATCGCACCATCATGATTTAAGCGATGCGGTAATAAATCACTATAACGAGAATGTAGAGAAGCTGAAGGATGTGCTGAAAGCGAGGGATATTTTCGCGACAGCAGACAGTCATCCTGTAAACATCATCATCTTGTGAACGCCGTCATGCCAGATGACATCAAGGAGGGAGTGCTAACGCGAGATGAGTTCGGTCAGGCGTTGTTTGACGCATTTCTCCAAGAGAGAGTCGTCGAGGCCAAGGTAAGGATTTGGAGCCCCATGAAAAAGGCAAATCTAAAGTAATGGAAGTCTGCTTGGCAAACAATTAATGAAGAGCAGGACAACTAGTGGCGTCGCAGCCTGAAAGGATGACAAAGCTCTCTTCGCACGTTCTTAGTCGTCATTCTCTCAAGGCCTGATCTCGACGTAACGGAGACCATCAGCACGTTTGAGTTAGCTGAGTGTCCAAGAGTACTCTTCTCCTTTGATGGCAGTTTGCGATACTGCATTGCAAAGAACGTCCTAGAGGGCCTTCTACCCCAAGAGCAACCAAAGACGCCTATAGTACAACCTCATTCGGCAGATCCACCCAGGAGGCGAGTTGTCATCATTGATGCCATGGCAGTCGTCCAGTCAATGGGAATGATCGTGGGTGAGAAATGGACGTAATCTGGTAAGCCATTTCGTAGAAGTCGTCGATCCCAAGTCAAACGGTGCCACCGAGGTTCATGTCGTATTCAGTTACCGTTACGATATCCCCAACTCCATAAAGGAAGAATCGCGCCAGAAACGACAGGGTACGAACAGGGCAGTGGTATATAAGATTACTGGCGATGCTTTTATTGACAAGAGCACGATGAAAGCTCTTTTGAGGTGTAACCAGAATGAGGAGGCATTGGCTATCTTCTTTGCTGCACAACTCATCGAGTGCAAGAAAGACTCACAAACGACGTATGTAGTACCCTCTAAAGGTGACAGTAAGGCTTCTAACAGCCTACCACTTCAGAATATAAAGACTTGAGCAAGAAGAAGCTGATACCCGCATGTCCTACATGCTGTAGATGCCACACAGAGAGGAGCAGGGTCCATAATCATTCAGAGTCCAGATACAGATGTACTCGTTGTGACGCTATGGATTTACAGGAGACTTTGTCCAGATACTACAGTGATTGCTGGAACAGGAGGAAAACGTAGGAGTATTCCAACAGGTCCACTCTACGAGGCGGTCGGAGAAGACCTTGTGAAGGCTTAACCTGGCTTTCACGCTTTTTCAGGATGTGATCAGACAAGCAGTATCTATGGAAAAAGCAAAGTGTCGTGTTGGAATACACTAAAGAAAAGCCGAACGACCAATACTCGATGCCTTCTGTAGCCTGGGAAGCAGCGGCACCATCTCAGATGATGTATACATGAAGCTAGGGTGCTTTGTCTGCCAGTTGTACATCCCATCGACACAGCTAAGAACCCTAGGAGATGACTGCTTTTCAACAAGAAACAATACCTAGATGAACAGCTACCCCTTACTGAAGCAGCCCTGCAACAGATGGCAAGGCGTGCTAATCTCGTTGTATTGGTACGGAAGTCTTTCGACACCCCAATCCCAGCCTTCCTAGCTCGACATTACACGGCTGTTACAACCACACTGCCACCTGCACCCAAGGCCGTACTGCAGCTAATCAAGTGTGGATGCAAAGGAACCTGCAATACAATGAGCTGTACGTGCAAGAAGCACAACCTCAGATGCACAGATATGTGTGGTTAATGTAAAGTGAAATGTACGAACAAGAACAGGAACACTGATGCAGTTGAGCATGTTACAAGAGATATGAATGACGAAGAGGACCTGTATATCTAGGCCCATCAGCTAGTTTGGAACTCAGAACATGACAGTTAAGTAAGTTTGGACATTAAAAGAAACAAGGAAATGCTTCACTATGCAAAATCACCTATGCTGTGTAAGCATTCGTACTGATACATTAGATTTGTACAGGAAATGACGCTCAGTAATTTGAGCCAGAACTCTAAAATGCGGAAAACGAATTACCGTGGTTTTACATGCCCAATAAGCACTGCCCTTAATAGAACTGACTAAAGAGTACATGAATGCAAAGGTTCGTGCATTATGGAAGCATTTTCGGGTACGTATGACAATGTCAGACTTGGGTATCCTGTGGTTTTGGGGTCAAAAAAATTAATTTGCATAAATTAGGCTAAAATGACTTCCAAAAAATTGCAGATAACTTTTTTGCTATTAACCACCTATTAAACTATAGATTTCTGCAAAGAAACTAAAATGTTCATGAAATGCCCACGGAATTACACATGGCCCCGGACTACCAGATTGAGGACTTGCAGTGATCAAATTTACAATATATGACGTATGGTTTGCTTTTTTCTAAAGAATATGATTTTATTTGTTAGTTTTTTCGCTTTCGTGAAAACCTCAAGAAACGAAAAGAGTGCGCTCAGGGAGCGACGGGAAGAGCTAACATGCGCTTTTCTGAAGGTGATATGTGATCTTCGCAGTGAATTTCCAATTTAAGCAATTGGAATGAAGAAGCCTGAAAAAAAAAAAATCAGGGCTTCATCCCGTTGAAGCCCTGATTTTTTTTTTTTTTTTTTTTTTTCAGGCTTCTTCATTCCAATTGCTTAAATTGGAAATTCACTGCGAAGATCACATATCACCTTCATATATATCCGCAGTTCATATATGAATCATTTCATATACTACACGTCATGCGCTTTTCTCTCTTCCCGTCGTCCTCTACGACCACGAGCCTCGCCAGCAATCAATTCTTAATTGGAAAAAGCATACAAAAATAAACCTCCGCGGTAATGCTCGCATGCAAAAAAATAATAATATATACACGGATAGAATAGTTACTTTGTTCATTCCTTTTAGTTTTGAAAATTAACAACCATAGTAATTCAAATGAGAGCTTTGAGATTAGCGCACAACTTGGAAATAGACTTAACTTTTTCTCATTAATATATCTATTTTTAAGGATTAAACTGGTTATATTAAGTTTTAAATAATTGAATTATCCTTCCTGTTTTTAACATAAACTTGTCACGTTCGTTCGAAGTAATTGAAATATCTTAATGATGAATAAAATAAATAATAAACAAATTTCAACACGGTGTCAAAGTTCTCATATGGAAATTTAAAAGGGGTTCCAAATTGGTTGACTCGGATGCGACAATCACAAATCATTTTTTTAGGCATGTTGTGCAGCAATTGAGCGCAAAAGTGCTAAATGACAATCAATGTATGTCGTGTATATATGAGCGTAAAAAAAATACAGGTAAACAGTAAAATTACCGAGTGAAATTGGGGAGTAAATCGCCCACCACTCAATTAGATTCGTAATTATGTTAGTTGTTTTTTGTAAAATAGCTTAAAGTAAATCTGCCTAGCAGTTATCGGAAGATGCTGAAAATAACATAAGGCCCCAGGCACAAACAATGTAATTCACCGTTAAACATAAAGTAATTTACTTTAAAATTCAAATTCTCATTTTTTCGCTTTTAAAAAAATATTTCGTCCTTTGTTCGGTTTAATAGCAGTGTTTAGCCGAAGATGGCATAATTTGCGTAAATTGTGGTTTGTCGGATAAAATTTCACACCATTTGTCAGTTAATTGGCATGCAGTAATTTTTTCTCTTTAGCATGACACAAGCCGGTAGTTATCTTCCTGTTTTGCGGCTTATATCTATATACACAGCTAAACAAAGTGCGCCTGATGGGTTTAAACCTTAATTCAAAAGATGCGACGCGGAATCGTAACTCATTTGAGAAACGTCAAAATGAGTTTATGGGTAGCTTGATTACGCAGTAGACACAAAAAATAAGCCCCATACGCGCGGCCAATAGGCAGTCTTTTCAGTATTTTTTCAGTTTAATTATCATTTAAACCATCAAAGACGGGGTATATAAAAAAAACATTTCTTTGAAAGTTTGCCAGCAGGGAGCGATGTTTTGAGGCAGGAGTGTTGATAAAGATTGGGTATGTACACCTGCCATTTTGCTGGTGTCTGTGCGACTGAAAAGTCCTCATCTTACTTGAGAAAACCACCGGCATATACCTGAAGACGAGAAGGCGTCTGCATGGTCTGTGAGTATGCTATTTAAGTTCTATTCTGGCTTGTGATATTTGTAACAGCCGATATACGCGCAATACATGCTCCCTGCTGGAAAGAAATTCTGAATTTTATTTGCGATCATACAACCCGTGCTGCCTTAATTCGCCCTTATACAGCTTAATTTTTTGCCATTTTTATTATCGAAGTTAAACAAGGAGTTTAAGGAGGCATGAATTATTTGAATTTGATAATATTCTAAAACCCTCGTTTTGATATGTGCAATTCTTTTTACTTAATTTACTTCAGATCCATTTTAAAATTACGATATGGCTACAATTCTTGTTGCTATCCATAAAGATACAGAATTATTTATATCTTGAACTACGTATAAGCATATATGACTATATATACTGTTGGAGACGAGAAACTTGCCTGAAATAATGATAAATGATTTCAGCTTAGAGATGATGAGCACTGGAGAATTCGTGTTGGATATCAGGGAGGTTCAAATTTTATATAGGGTGGTGAGGTGGGTGGAGGCAATGGCTTAATTTGTGCCTGTTCCGTCAGCTCAATATATCTCTGCATTACATCTATGAATCATTTTACATATAAGTTATAAATTTTTAGCAGTGCAACGCGACTCTGTCAGTTCACATAGTAGACCGTAAAACATTGAATACTCAAACTCATCAAGCACGCCAAGTACGTCAAAACTACTCCGCTGCGCTTTGTACTTTTAACTCTCCTTCGGTGTTTTGACTGTGATGAAACAGTTTTTCTCGATTACGTCACAGCAGTGTCGGTTAGGGAAATGACTTCGCGCTAAAACCGCACAAACATGATTAAGGACGACTTAGCCGCAATAGTTGCTCTGTACCACTTTTTTCGGCTTTTGGACTAAAAAAAACCTTCTAACTGGCTAAATCACATTTAAAGAGAACTTGCCCTCAAACTTATAACTAACAATTAGATTATGAGCTCGAGATTTCTATGAGGTGATGGTTGATGAGGCCGAAAACGCAAAATCTAATTGTTTAGTAGAATTCTAACTCATTTTCCTTCAAATAATGATTTCTAATTATTTTTCCACAATATGAACTATTAATGAAGACTATGAACTACCAAACTCGCGAATTTGATTGGCTAAAACCGATATTGACCGCGGTCTAGATTTTCCCGTCTAGACCGGAATCTAGACCGGTTGCACTTATGTTGAGAAACTTGCAAACAAAAATGCGAAAACGTTGATTTGCTTTTGCTAAAAAATAATAAATGAAAGAACCAAAAAGCTTGACGCGAAAAAAGGTAAAAATAACGATCAAACTTTGGCAAATTTTCGTTCAGTTAACAGGCACGAAATCACACATCAGCTAGAGACGAATTTGCGAAGTAACTGCAAGGCCAGAAGTCAAAAGCACTTAACAGGATTAAAAAGCGACTAAAATACCTGTAAGAATATTCTGTCAGTTAATAAAAGACGCTAGAGAAATTGAAAACATACCTTATATCGACCTCCTTTTGTTCAAATTTTTTCCGTGATCGCCGTTCAGACCTTTCAAACCTTTCAGGCGCACCGAAGCGAATTGTTAAACTGAAATGTTTTTTAGTTTGGCCATATAATAAACATCTTATTAACCGAGCTTTTACGGTCTGTACAGACCTCACTGCATTCGGTCTGCACTCACGACCTCGGTCAAGATTCTCCCATACAGACCTCCTGCTCGGTTAATAAGAGCTAAGTATTAAACTCCATGCTTTAAAATCGCGCGCGCGGACTGAATTTTCATTTGAAACTTTCAGTTGTGAACTCACACTCATCAGTTTATTCAGTAATTTTAACGTTTTAAACTCGTGCAACGATGAATTTCCTCCTTTTAGTCTTCGAGGGAATTGAATTATCCAATAATGTTTCTAAACTTCCTCCGAAACTTCCGAGGAACGAGAAAATGTCGCCATTCTCTGTGGCTCATCAAAAATTCCTCCCCACTCCTTTTTAAGTAATGAAAGCCCCCCTCTCCCTCCCCCCTACCCCCACCCCCATACCCATGAGTATACTATCCCCCTGCGTAATGTTTTCTGACCAATGAAAGGTGTACGGCTTAACAGAAGCAGTCGCCGGCGATTTGGCGTCATTTTTTTGCGATATTCAAACTACCATAAATAATAGCTCATTACAGGAAAACGCAAACGAAAAAGGGACAATTATTGTTTTGACTGTGGAAGATCGAGACGGAATTTGAAAACGTTAGCCTAAAGTTTTCAACAAGCGTCATGCGTGAATTTGGTTCAACATCAACGTACTTTCACACGTGAGGACACTGACGGCGGAAGCTCAGGTTACGCTCAACACGATTGGTTAAAAATGGTGGGAAAAAAAGTCTAAACGATAAATATACAACATACGTGTTTTCTTTCTTTCTTTGAAAAAAGTTTGTGTCGTTTAATGTTTTAGTGATAATCAATCATAGGTGACGCTCTACAAATAATGTTTTCCCTTTTCCAAAAGTTCGAATTTTGATAGATGCCAATCAGCTTTGCCCTATATTAACATACACCAGAACAGAAGTTTTCGGGATCGGCAATGTCACTTTGGATTCATCCTGTTAGAGTTTTTTTTGGATTCGTGTGGTATTTAAATTTATTCCATCTCTCACACACTAAAGCTGTGAATCGGAGAAAGAACGGAACACCTACATTTGTTTGTAAACGGCAAAAACTGATCCAGTTTATCACGCCGAAAATTAGATGCTGTTTCTCTTACTTCCACTATACTCTCCACTGTACTATACTCTCAATACGTTTTCACCATATATTGAGCTGTATTTTCTGCAATTAATCACTTTGAATAATCCATGTATGTTAAGACAAAATTATATGAGGTGTTGTATTGTGATTGGCTAAAGAAACAGAAATTGTTTCGACAGAGTCGGTTTATAACGTAAAATTGAATATTTTAGAATAAGCACAGATATTAACATAAAAAAGCCAGATTACATTAACAGTCAAAAGTTTTCAGCTGTTTCCAAGTAAATGGAACGAAAAAACATTCAAGCAGGAATTCAGTATCATCATCGGCAAACTTTTGTACGGTACGTTTGAGTGAAAATTAAAAGAAACATTTGACGCATCGTTTAGTTTTGCGCAGTTATTTGTGTTTTTCCTTTTTTTCTTTTCCTTTATTCAAACTATTATTAAAATTTATGATTCTTCTTCTTTTTCAGTGGTCGGTTCATCGGCTTGGATTAAACGTTTTACTTTCCTCAGTGTTCCGCCAGGTGAAGCCCTCGGTTAGGGAAGCCACAGTCAAACACGAAATATTTGTTCCGGCTCTGCACTTGTGACTGGGGTACGGTGCGCTAAAAACTCACAATTAAACTGACGTCGGCGATAAAGATAGCTAATTCTTCATGCGACATGACGGAACAGACTTTCATCAACTCTTCTGCTGTGCCAAAGTTGTCCAACGCTCTCTTGATATCATATGTAGGAAACGCCGTTCTTAATGTTTTGCTTTCGTTTACGGCTACATTTGGAAACATCGTGATTGCCATTTCGCTCCGCAAGATTTCTTCGCTTCATGCTCCGTCCAAAGCTTTGTATTTGGGTTTAGCTTTGTCTGATCTTGGTGTTGGTTTAATCGGTCATCCGTTGTACCTGGCATATCTTTTAGCAGAGATGAATTCAAAAGGTGAATCAAGCAATTCTTTCACTGCACTCTACGCAACTCACAACATTTTGTCGGTGTTTTTGTGCGCAATTTCGTTATTGACAATGACAGCCATCAGTGTCGATCGTCTCCTCGCATTACGCTTGAAATTCAGATACAGAGAAACTGTAACGCTACGGCGAGTAACTATGATTCTTGTATTTTCATATATTTTAAGCGCTGCCATGTCATCAGCCTACATCTGGAATTACGCTCTTTATCTGGGTGCAACTTACGGCGGGATTTTTCTATGCGCGCTGATCTCGTCCATATGCTGTATTCTGGTGTACAGTACAATCCGCAAGCAAAGCACCAGGCAGGTTTTTCATCTCACAGACCGTACTTTACCATTAAGAGAGCATAAAAGGAATGCCGACGACTACTGCTTCAACATCGTGTTATACAAAAGGTCCTTCTATAGCACTCTTTATGTTTATGCTTCTCTTTCTATCTGTTACCTGCCGTACGTTTGTCTGAAGATTGTTGGCGGTTACACGGACTGGGACGATAATCTTACGGCAGCATTTTACTGGTGCGGTACTCTAGTTTTATTCAACTCTTCACTGAATCCGCTATTGTACTGCTGGAGAATTCAAGGGATCAGACAAGCTGCCAAACAAACTGTAAAAAGCATATTTTGCTGTTTAAAATGATTTGAGGGGAAGGGAATGCTTACATTCGGTTTACTGCGCAGTAGTCTTTTGTTGTTGTTTTTTACTTTTTTGCCCGGTGGCGCGCAGGTATGTTTAAACAGTTGGTCATTTATCTGGCAAGCCAGTGACGCTGTTTATGGGAAATTTGGTTGTAAAAGAAAAGTTTTACTTTACAACGTAACTTAGGGTACAGCGAAAAATAAGATAAACAGATCAGATGACATGATATATTAAAACAAATACAGCTCAAGACAAACGCCGGCTAAAAAACATCTTAACCAACTCAAACAAATTTCCTTTAATTTTAGCACAATGATGCGCTCAAATATGCAGCATACGTGATACCCAATAATTAAAACTGAGAATACTTTTTACACGTTAAGAGCAATTTTTTGTTTTGTAAATAACAAAATGCTGAATTCTTAATTATGGCTGGTTTTGACCCCTTCGAATAACTTCGGCCCTCATTCACATTGCACAAAACACAAGAACATTTTACACTTTTTATTTTGCGTGTGTGATGTGAATAGGTGGCCGACTGCAAATGATGGTCTGGTTTTGTAATATTGTCTGAAGTATTGACGCAGTATTAGCTGACACGAATGTCATTTAAGCTTAAGTTGCTTTGGATCCTTATAAATGCTTGCCAGTGTAGCTTCACTCGCTTGAACAATGGCGATGGGTTCAAGAGAAAATCATTTAGTGATCTCTCTTCTGGGAATTACTTCTAAAAATTTAAGAAATAAAAGACGAAAACGAGAGTTTCTCAATAAGACTACAACATTTTATGACCTTAAAACTATACATGATTATTGACGTAAATGCATGCAACTGGCATTAATTACAACAACATCCCGTTTTTACATAAAATATCATGTCTGCCGTCTGCCCTAACATCTGCCTTTAACTAGAAAATAATTAAAATTTCGCGACAAAGAAAACATATCAAAGAATTCAACGTCGAAAAGTTGAAAGTTGTGTCAGATTAAAACTCCAACCTTTCAAGACATGCATGTCCCAGATATAGCAATAGTTAAATGTTTTGCAAAATAAACAGTGCCTCGCAAAACGTTTCAAATTTGTGCAGAGAATCTAACTGTACACATTTTAAATTCGTATCTAAATAATACGCTTCTCTAAGCAGTTGAATAATACACAGGCATCTAAATCTATTTACAACAAAAAAGAAAGAGAACCGTCCTAATTTACTGAGAAATTTACCCCAAGCTTAAACAGGGAGACAATAATTACAACAAAATCAGTGTTTACTGAAAATCAGACCATAGATACGCACGCTACTTTTCAATCGAATGTTATATACTTCACAATTCTTATACAAAACTTAATAGCAGAGTTATACAGTAACAAGTGATAATGTTTTTAGTGAGGATATTTCCATCTCAGAATGCTGCCATCCGTTCCTATGGAAACAATCCATTTCTGGTTTGGACAAATCTTCACTCTTGCTATCCCCCCTGCGTGACCTATTCCAACATGTGTCTTCTGTCCCTCGTCATAATTCCACACCTGACAAGAAAGGTATCTGTTACAACTCAGCTGAGAAAATGTCTGTCATATGATTGGCAGGCAATTCTAAACCCACGGGAGTAGCGCATGAGAAATCCCTATTAGGCCGTGACCCTTCTGGTCTGCACCAGGAATTGAGACCTCCAGCCATCTCCAACACCGGAAGTCCGCGATTCACGGGCTCATTGTCAAATCTAACAAATCTGATTGGCTGAAAACTACAGAGCGAGTACTCTGCGCATGCTCAGAAATTGGGAGCGGCCAGGTCTCGATTCCTGGCACAGACCAGAAGGATCGTGGCCTCTGGAGACGAGAATGGAGAGCTTTTTGAGCCACGAACAGCAACCTCAACCTCAACCTCTTTTCCCTGACGCAAATTATCGATTTTTCGTCCCTAGCGTCAAGTGATAAGTGATAGCTGAGGGTTAAAGAGCATCAAAAACAATAGCATTCGCCTGCCATCAGTCGCCGTCCATGGCGTCAAAATGTCTGCGCTCTCCATTATACCAAAGACAGTCTCCAAAAGAGCACTTAGGTACTCTCGAACTGAACTCAGATGTGATTGGTTGGCTATGGTATTGGAAACTTCATAATTTAATACCTTGTATCATAGCCTGCAATGCGCGCAAAACGCGGCACAATCCCAAACAAATACTGTAGGAGCTTTTTCTTTTTTATCTCTGAGAATTTGTTTTTGACGCAATTGATAAATAGCGATTTACACAAGTTCATTGTTATCAACATCTAATTTCTCCTAACAGTATCAATAGTGTCAAGCAGACGGGTGATGAGAATACAGAAGATGATCAACTTGTGGAAGTTGTATCAGCACTAACAAGAAGTTAACACTTCGAACCCAACTTATGATTGCTTTTTCCTTGCCGTCAATTAACAATTATTCACCGAAGTGGAGGTAAATATCCACCACTTCCACCGATACTGAGGTGAATACCACACAAGCTGAATAACTAGCGGACCAAAACATTACTTTAGGTACCCAAAGCGACAAGTTATGCCATTTTGTTTCCCTTCGGCTGCTCGATAGTCTCCTTCTCAGCCGTTGTTTGGGCTCGTCACGCAACGCTCCCTCTCCCAATGGGAGCGTTGCGTGACGAGCCCAAACAACGGTTGCGAAGGAGACTGGCTGCTCGGAGGTGAAAAATACTTTGCTTATCACCTCCGAGTTAACCAATCAACGAGCGCGGAAAGCACTATTCACTTATGTGGTATACACTAATCATAGCCACCGAACAGTAACGAACACAACGGAACGAAGCCTGCCAATCACAACTGCCACAAGTGACCTTTTGAACCGTAAACTTCTGTTTCTTGTGTGATCCGCTTGGATGATTGACGGCGGGCAGCGAAAAACGTAACCGATGACTTACGCAGAATTCGCGTGTTACTGAAAGGTGCAGTAATATTCTGAAATAACATAGAAGTGACGTTTCAGAAATCGTTCACCGATCGAAATCTTGTTTTGTAACCTCGTCGCAAAGATTTTCCGGAAAGTTATGGACGGTCTAACTAGGTGTTGTTTTGGAAGTGTCCCTAAGTAGAATTGCTTCAAAAATGTAATACTGCAGCATAAAAAACATACTTTGGAACAGCATGTAGTTACCTGCAACTGGTTAAGCTTTTACCTTTATCGAAAATGAAATAGCCACAAAATAAAATCTCACGTACCACAACTTCTTTGTCAGCTCCTCCAGTAACAAAGTGTGTTCCATCAGTGGATATGTCCATACCATCTATAGAGCCGCGAGTAGAGCCCTCCAATTCTCGTATTTGAGATCCGTCAAAAGTTTCCCAGTAAGCAATCTACGGATTTGAATGTTGTGGAAGGGTTTTAATTTAGTGACGCGTGTTTCAGTCCAGTGAACTGGAGGAGCAAAGTAGCTTGTCATTACAGGCGCGTTACCCCCCTTGGATGGGACGCTATTCATCTCCCCCACCATACGAATTTCGTCACGTTACCCTAACAGTTCGTTGGTACGTAATTATATTCTTGGGCCGAGAGAAGCACCGTGGGGGCACGAAAGCTTGCAAAGCGGAAACAACATAATATAATGACCCCAGTCAGGGCTGGAATCCGGACCCCTCTGTCCGGAGTGTAGCGCGCTAACCATTTGGCCACCGCGTCTTCGCGCAAGAAAAATTTCTCTTTGCATCTCTGTCAGCAATCCAATCCCTCCCGTGTGGAGCATAAACCCCATAGCAATACATTTAGTAGTGTGACTTACTTTGCGGTCTGTACCAGCTGTGATTATTTGGCTTTCTTCTCTATTGTAGCAGACTGCCTTGAACATGGTAGTGGCAAATACGATTGCCGACCGTCCCATCGCCCTACAAAAATAGAAAAAGCAGAAGGAAGTTGGAATGTCTGATTTATGAAATGCTATTGATCAACTCTAAACACGCAAGCCGACTCCATCCGTGCGAAACTGCTTAATTAGCTGAAATTATTCATTTTCTTTTTCACACTTAAACTGCTATATATTCTAACCTAAAACTAAAACCTAAAATTGCATTTGATAATGGCGACAGGATGTTGTCGAAATGTCATGTTCTTGCGTTAGTTTTCCTTTTAAAATAAAAAAAGCACACAAGAATTAATTATAAGGAGATTAAGGGTTAGATAGATCCTAATGGTTACTTTGTACCTTACTGGCTTTAGAAAAAATATTAGTGGATTGGGCATCTACTTCATTGTTTTGTTCCAAAAAAAATCAGTATAAGAGCCGCCATTTTGAAACGGGGGTCATAGAAGATATTTGCCCGAGACCAAGGCTACGAGAGCTTGTTTGATTATCCCTTCCATTTCTTTATCTTCCTCCTCTCTTCCTGTTAGAGAAGAAACCAGCGAACAAAATTTTGCAGCTGGGTTCCAGTACTTACTCCAGGTTCCAGACAATGCACGTGCCGTCCTTGCTGGCTGACACGCACTCCAGCTAAAAAAAAAACGTTCAGTGGAATGTGAGTCACATGACGACAGCATCACAATCTTGCTATCATTATGTATATATTTAAGAGCATGCACGAACTACGACGACTGAAGCCGAAAACAAACGAAGTATTCATGACAATATACCGGTATTTTCTTAAAGTTCTTTTGTATAAGTAAAGCCCAATTTCGATATATTAAAATTCAGCCTAAAACAATAGACCTCAGTACGAGGCTCCGGGGAATAAACTATAGAGTTTGTGGGGTTTATTCCTCAGACCCTCGTAGTGATGCCTATTGCTTTAGGCTGAATTTTAAAATATCGAAATTGGCCTATCACACGCTATTGTTCTCAGATTTGTGTCCCGTGTGCTGGAACGTAGCGAATTATAATAAGATTCGCAGCTTTGAATATAGCACACGTTGTTGTAAGCATTATCGACTGGGAAGGTCTTCGGAGACGGCAAAACCTGCAATTTTGTGTCCACGTTTACTCCGCCGATATACAATTTCAGGAGTTGACTCACACGGAACATAAACTTGGTGTACTCTGTTATGCCATGACAGAAGCGAATTTAAGAACTCTCTTTCAAAAAGATAGCTCGTTTCGAAGTTTAGATTTCACATTTTTACTTTGTTAGCAGCCAACAACTTCTAGCAATTTTTGAATTCAAGAATTTCCTCCTGTCGTGGCACAGAAGAGGTTATGATAGGCCTGAAGATCAGCCAGAAGAAGTCAGAGGTGATGACACTCAACATTCCAAACCCCTCACCAGTGCAGGTGAATGGAGAAGATCTACCAACGACTGAGTTTATTTACTTGGGCAGCACTGTCAGGCATGACGGAAGAGCAGGCAGGGACATAAAAAACCGTCTAAGCAAAGCCAGAAATGTTTGGGGGGTACCGGCAGTATAGCATAAAGACCAAGCTGAAGCTGTACCAGAGCTGTTACTTTCTACCCTGCTAGACGGCTCAGAGTGCTGGAGGATGACAGACAGTGACTTAAATATTCTCTCCTTTTTCCACACAAAGAACCTGCGAAGATTCTTGAGAATCTTCTGGCCGAACATCATCTCAAACGAACAACTGCTTGCTCGTTGCCACCAAGACAGCATGGAGACCATCATCATGAGAAGAAAGTGGAGGTGGATAGGGTAACATCATTCGCATAGTCCTACACTAGATACCAGAAGGCAAACGCAAGAGAGGCAGACCCAAGAACACCTGGCGCCGAACAGTAGAGGGAGAGATGGGGGCTCTTAACCACAACTGGGGTACCATACAGAAGCTGGACCAGAACAGACAGGAGTGGAGGTCCTTCACTGCTGCCCTTCATGCCAGCAGGAATAGCAGGCAGTAAGTAAGTAAGTATATAGTCATTTAATTCGGTGTGCTATTCTAGCAGAAAACATGGACACAAAATCGCATTATCTGCAGTTTAAGGGCCCACTGACGTATATTTTTGGATCCGTTGCTAGGGACATTTATGGTTATGTAACTTAAACAAGTTTTCTCCTTTAGGGGTTGTGGACTCTTTTGCTCAGTCCCCTACGCAAATATGACGTCATTGAGCCACGCCCACGATCACGTGACCAATAGTGAAAAAGTCTAAAATTTTTTACGTTTTGCATGTAATCTGAAAATTGTTCATGGTGACATGAACTTTATTAATTTTTGCATCTTACTAAGCATGGATTTCTTTTTATAATGACAGATAATTTTTTTAGAGAGATTTAAAATATTGATTTGTCCATAGTATTTTTATTACAAATTATTTTAACAAATGAATGCTTAGTTATTTCCGCAACCCAGGTAGGAGAAATGTAAAATCGAAAAATAGTAAATCAAATTATAGAGCGGCTGGTTTTTAGAGTTTTTCTGTAAACCGGAAGTCATTTTATTTACGCACGCGCAACCTATCTGAAGAGATCTGTGCGCGCGCTCTGCGCGCGCTAGTTGTACGCGTAAGTTTTGTAGTTTCTTTGCATATGTCGGAAAACTGCCTCGCCTAGAGTCAAGTTGATCTCACTAATTCTCAGATGAGAGGTCAATAATAAGTCAGGTAGTTATTTTTCAATAGTTTCTTACTGTTTCATCTTATTTAGCGAGTTTGAAAAGTGCTTGAAAGGAAAATGTTTTTCACATCTGACGAGTATAAGTAGTCGATACACGCAATACAGCGCGCGCCCTTGAACTTCATACCCAGTGGCGCTATAATTGTCAACAAATATTAACCGAGATCTCTCCAACGATCTTTTACGATCTTTTGTGCAACAATTTTCGCAAAAATTTTTTACTGCAACCCTAATTGAACAATTTACGACATTTTTATCAAATTTGCCGCCGCTTTAGCGGGTTCTCCCGGGGGTTTTCTGATTGTCTGCCAAAATGCTTGCGTCATTCACCTGCAGTGATTTTTCACTTCCTTAGCAACGCGCGAAAAATACGTCTGTGGGCCCTTAACTTTAAGAGCTTGAAACATCACAGTAAACGGTGATCTACCAATAAAATGTCAGACAATCATGACCTAACTCCAACATCCCCCAATGTCCCTGAAACGTTTTAGAGGAATCGATGTTCAAATTTGAGAGAATTTAAGCTCTACAAGATAACATTCCCTCAATAAATTTGGTAAATGAATTTATTAATGAGTAAGGGTCTTGAGCCATAAGGCCTTATTATTTCCGTCCAAAATCGTGTTTAACGGGCATGTTTGACCGTTTAGCCACCTCTCCTAACAAGGGCCCACTTTGTTCGATGTATAAACATTGTTCGCTCGTTTAGCCACTCCATATTGAGTGCGACAAACACGATGCTGGACTAAAATATTTGATCGTTTAGCCAGGGCTTTGGAAATATGAGACGTCAGACCAAATCCGCAACGGTGCTTAGCAAAGGAAATTTTAGTTGAGTTAAAATGGTTCAGAAACTGAAGTTACCTGTTGAACTCGGTTGAGACGAACATTTATGCACGTAACAGCAGCTAGGAAAACGAAAATATCAACATAAGCTGTTAGCGAAATTAAAGTGAAATAGGCTCATATTTAGAAATATTTTATGAGAATTTTACGACCCAAGACAACGCCCGGGTGAGCTGGGGACAAAGTGAGCAGTTGTTTGAGCTCCCAAACCAGATAGATACCTCTCGTGAAACCAGGAAGCAGTAATAATAAAGCGAACTTGCTTTGATTGATCTCAGCACGCTGTAATACTCAGCAAATGCAAAAGAGTCAAGAAAAATAAAACAAAAATAATAAAATTAAGCGCAATAATCTACGGAGTATAAAGTTGCTAGGTTTACATTGGGTGCTAACCTTTGTTTAGGAAAACGAAAAATCGACAAAAAATGAAAAAAAGGTTTCTTGTTTTGTTTGTTGTTACCTGTATGTTCTTTAATGGATCCTTTCATTTTCCATGTGTGGCCGTTCATCTCCCAGACACGTACTTCACCCTCCCCTCCCCCACTGATGATATGTTTTGAGTCACTGGTGGTCGCTACAGCTGTGACACCACTCTTGTGAGCGTTTTCTATTGCATATAGCAACCTGCCGCTTTCTGGCGTAAATGCACGTATCTTGCCGTCATCCCAACCTGAAGAAGACACGGAAGCAAAAACAGAAAGACCTTATTGCAGAAAATGTTTACTTTCAAACCTTATCAAACACTTGTTATTTTTTCTCGGTAGCATTTTTAAAGGTAATATTTATAGTTCTTTTTAACCGGTCCTGGGGTTGGAGCCATTATGTGCTAGCCCAAAGGTCTAAATGTTGCTTGCCTATCGTACAAGTGGTAGATGAAATCCAACAGCCCGGCCTATAGCTATCGGACAAGACTTGCTGCCATTGATCATCCTTAGTACGTGTCAGAACTAGGGAAGATCTTGCGCCTGCAATCTAGCGTGCGACGACAACTCGGCCTAAATTCCCCGTTGGTATGTGCCGCCTATAAGGGTAATAATAATAATAATAATAATAATAATAATAATAATAATAATAATAATGGGAATTTGCAGTGGCACTTCCACAGAGTGGCTCTTCGTCCACTGTTCCCGATCGAATTGGAATTTAGCAGTGTTGATTTTTGCGGAGGGAGGAAAACCGGAGAACCCGGAGAAAAACCCTCGGAGCGAGGACGAGAACCAACAACAAACTCAACCCACATATGGTACCGGGCCGGAATCGAACCCGGGCCACATTGGTGGGAGGCGAGTGCTCTCCCCACTGCGCCATCCCCGCTCCCCCTATTAGGGTATAGTTTTTTAGCCAATTTGATCAAAAAATGAATCAAAGATTAACTGTACCACTTTGGTCTTTGGTTATGGGTTTGCCTTCTGGCCTGAGAATGCCCAGAATGGGAAACCACGAGGCAGGTTAGAGGGTTGTGTATATCTTTTTTTATCAGATAATTTAATCTTCAAATGAAAATGAGTGAAAAAGAAGTGACCCCAAAACCATCATTCAATACGATATACAAACGACTAGGTATGGGCCTGAAAACTGCTAATGAAAACAATTGGTCTCAAATAGGGTCTGGATTTGGAGAATCGGGTAACTACCCACTACAGATTTCATGGAGCTCCCCTCCCCCTCCCTCCACAGGGTCAGCCATGATGTAAGTCCTTACCACTTATGATACTTGTTCCACAGCGCATGATGGCAATAGCATTACACGTCATGTTTGGAATGGTAATGCGTACCAACTCCTGGTTTGTTTGTGTTGACCAAATACGGATTTCTTCCTTAGAACAAGTCAGAATCAAGTCTGAACTGTTGCTGCAATTAAATACACGGGCCAGTCAAAATTTATAAACTGCACTTCTCACACACAACTGGTAGCCATCCCAAGCCGAACCATGCAGCCTGACCTTTATTAAACCTTATTACTAGAACATATTATTACACTGCACATGCAAAAGCAACTATACCAAAACTACAAACTAGACAACGAACCAATTTGAGAGAAAAAACAAGAAAATTATGCAACCAACTCGCTGACTACATCAATTGAAGAACAAAAATTCGCAAAGATACATTCCATAACTGGACAACAAGAAGGGTGGGTGGGAGGGAGGTCAGGCAATGGCGAACGGAAAGTGAGCAAACTCATCAGCCATGTGACCTATACCCCCCGCACATTAGCACCCAGACTCCCAGATGTGTGTGAGAAAAACGTTTTCCGCTTCTTTTGTGCTAGCCTCCTGCGCAGACGTCTTAGGGCTCGTCACGCGTTTCTCCCCCACGAACGTGGGGGAGAAACGCGTGACGAGCCCTAAGACGTCTGCGCAGGAGGCTACTTTTGTGCCTCAGCCAGCGGAAAACAACACATATTGATGTATAATGAATAGTTAATTAGACCAAGTCTGTTCTAGGGCAAAAGTGCCCAACACTACTAAAGCTTCTTCTGCTCTCCCGGCTTTCTGTAGTATTTTTCTCTTTTCACCCTTCAATATAATGCAACTTGTAAGTTAACGTTCTCTTACATTATTGTTTATTTTACAGTGGCAATTAAGAATTTTTATGCAACTGTGCAATTTTAGTTTGCACAAACGTTTTACCCCAATTAAGCGGCCGCGGCCACCTTTCTGCAGTCCCAATGAGCGTTCTTCTATTGTTTTTACCCCTATTTAGCAGCCAGTAAGAATGTAATATATGATTTCTGGATTTATTTTGACACCTTTGACACCTTTCACACCTTTGCACAAAATAAATGTCTCGATGATGGTAGCAAAATTGTATAATAGAACATGTCTATTTTAACACAGTTTTACTTTTAAATAGCACAGGTTTACAGTGACTGGGTCCAGTAGTACACCCAGTGCAGTGAATAAGAACATCAATTTCTGAAACAAAAATTTCTGGCAACAATCACTTGTGGCTAAACAGTAAATTTTACTTACTAAGGGAATATGACATCATTGACTGGGGAGCAATGGCAGGTCTTTAGCCTGTCATTTTCAAACGTACTGTAACTGAACAGGTACATCTGCGAGTTTTTCGTTCCTACAAAAAACTACAAAGTAACAACATATTATGTAAATTTTAATTAAATGTGTCTAATTAGTTAAAGTCAAGCTACCTCATTTTTACTGAATTTGGTGAGTATTAAATTTCACGAAAAATCATGAGCCACATTTTAGCGAGTGTAAAATTTCACGATTTTGATAGGAAGGTAAAATCGGAGTGTATTAAATTTTGTGATTTTTTTTTTTCATTCTTTAACTTCAGGACTGTAACTGTGATCACAATCATAAACAATAGCAAACAAACAAGCTAAATATAACAAAGCAAAAGGTATTCCACTTAGTGGCAGAGGATAGTTCGTACTGTGTGAGTGATGCAATGGAAGATAGCTGAGGGGCAAAATCAAACAAAAAAACTCCTAAACATGAAGCTGAGGCATGTTTAACAAAGCAACAGCTTGAATTTCATTATTTTATTGATATTAAATTTCGCGATCCTATATTCAGCAGCTCTTCCCGGCAGTCATGAATAAGATGTGGGGACGTCACATGCTTTTTGTCCCAGCCATGGGTAGATTTCGGCATCTGTTATCTGTTTGGCTTTGTGCTCAAGGTTAGCCATGTGCATTTTTTGGTTCCCATAATCCTCCCTCCCTTTTCTTAAGGGTAAGTATTTGGATTTGGTAAGTATTCCAAAGGTTGGCGAGTATTCCAATGACTTCATCAGTGGCTCAAGTCGTTTCTGCTCTCAGGGTTGCCATGGATACATTCACATTTGCTGGAATCACAACTGGCTCCAACATATCTAAGGTACCCAAGCTTGCCACAAATATTGGGGGAGGGTGAGGATTGCATTACAAAGAGACTGCTCACATCACTGGTTATTGTCACTGTAGGATGAAAGGTTTTATCACAAAATGCTTACATGTTTATTATCCACCTTTATTAGTGTTGGTAATCATGGCTGAGTTTCTCTCTTCCTTAGAAATTTTATCCATTGTTTCAAGTATTGATGAACCTTTCTTGTAGCTACACCAGAAAGCAACTGACTAGCTTAGTAACATTGTTTTCTGTAACAGACAATGATACTGCAAGTAAAACCTGTTTACTAATTCATTACACACCTGATGTCCTTGGCCTCGTAGGGCTATTGATGTTATTCCACCATCTACTTTGACAGACCTGACATTTGTGGAGCATAGTGTAAGTAAGAGATGAATACCGAGAACAGAGGTATTAATTCATATACATCCCTGAGGGCTGTAGGCCCAAGGGATGTATATGGACTTATACTGGCATTTGAGGTATAATCTTACCATACTTATTTCATGATATTATTCATGCAGGATTATATAACGCCCTTTTCCACAAGGACAAAAGCTGTCTAATTAGTAGTAAACAATGTAGTCCTTATTTTGTTCAGTTTTCTCAGAATGGCCCGGTTGTGCGCTATCCATGGATTTCACGATATATTGTGACTTGTCAAGCTTATCTGAATAACACAAGGTTGTTTTAATGGTTTGTTTTGCTCTGTATGATGTTCGCAAGGAACAGGTTAAGTGTGCTTTATACAGCGTCTTTATTGCAATAGGCTGAAAACAAACGAAGAAGACCTAAAGAGGAACAGCAAGAACATTTTACAGCAGATTCAGGTTGAGCGTTTAACAGCCTCAGTTGTCACATTCGTTGTCACGGTTGAATTGATTGTATTGCAAGGCAAAATGACAGATGTCGCTTGGCGAGAATGCCAACGTTCTGCCTGGGAAAACCACATGCTTTTTCCTAGACAGAACGTTGTTATCCCCGCCTAGCAATGTCTGTCATTTTGCCTCGCAATGCAATCAATTCAACTGTGACAAGAAACATAACAACTGAGGCCATTAAATGCTCAACCTGAATCTGCTGTATAGAGAGCTGAACCAATGACATGAACATGGTCATTGTGGCTAAAGCTACTCAGCGGATCCAAAATCCCGGCAGATAATTATAAGTTGTTAGGAAATGTTTAGGAATGCCAACTTTTCAAGAATGTTGAATTCTTTAAATTCAAGCAGGATAACCAAGCAGAATAGTCAGGCAGATATGTGCAGATTTTTAGATGAATTGTGCACTTTGGGTTAAAAGCATGAAATTTGGTGTACATAAAGGTCTTTTTATGCTTATTAACATCTGATATGGAGCCACTGTGAAAAGTCAATCAGAGAGAAGTTAAAGGGGGGGTTTTAAATGACCGCCATCTTGACCGGAAGTAGAATATTTATTTACCGGAAGTGAGAAGAAATAGGTGTAAATGCCTTTTAAGTGACATCTTGCGTCATCGAAGGTCAATCAATTTGTTGCTTTTAAAGGTTTAAAGATGAAAATGGTGAAAAAAAAAGGGTAACGCAACTTATTTTCTTAATTGAAACAAAACTGGACGTTTGTAGGCCCGTCATTGAAAATGGTTACAAAAACAGGAGGCTTTAAACGAGCATTCATTTTTTGAAATTCAGAGTCGTAGTCAATTGTTTCTACAAGAACAATTGATAAATAGTATATTGTTTATCGCCCAGAAAATTTCAAACTTTTTTAAAGACTCACAATTTAAGGCATTTATAAATTATGTTGCAGGCTCAAATTCAACTTAATACCAGGTTATTTGGCCTATAATGGAATATCTTTATATGACAGGTAACAATGTTGAGAAAATTCTGGCTGTCTAATGTATTTACAACACACGGTTTCAAATCAGTAGGTATTAATTCTTGATCAACTAAATAATTGGCCGGGAGAGACTGGTTCATTTACCCATAGTACCCTGAGGCCTTACTCGTTGGCACATGGGGGCGGCCATTTTGTTATGGCGAACAGCTTCACTATCTAAACTGTAAGTACGTTAATGATATTGAGTCTTTTTTGAGGTATTTCATTGAAATCATTATTAATTAGTAGTAGTAGAAAGCCAAAGACCGAAAGATTTACTTTTCAGAGTATCTTATCAAGTGTTATATGTTGATTTGACATCGAATGAAACCAAACAGTTTTGCAAGTTTGATTACTGAATAAAATTGAATGAAACTGAATGTGAAATGAAAAATGACTGTTACTTTCTGTAGATTTTACCGAGAATAACGGTAACGTACAAAGTTTTAGTAATTAAGAGAAAAAGAAGGAATATAGTCATAAATTGTTTTATATTTTTCAAGGGCAGTAATAGCAGCGATAACAAAATATAGCATCTGGGTAGTTAACCATGAATATTTAGTCATTTGACTCAGTGTTGAGTTTTTTACTTGAGTTAAATTATTTATTTTAGGTTGGATCTCCGAACGTTAAATTGATACCTGGAATTATTAAACAGGTCAATTGACAGAACATTATTTTCTGGTGTCATTCGATAAAATTCAGAGCCGAATGACAAACCAAAATGGAATGTTCACAAACTGACTGGAGTCTGTGTGTTGTCTGTCAAGAGAGTAAGGTCGAGACATTGCAGTGCCCTGCAGACTCAAAGAGATCCGATGTTGGTGCTGGGTACAAGACTCTTGCCGAAAATATTCTACAGTTCAACGAACTGGGATGCATGCCAATTCAAATGAGCTTAGCTAGGCTGGACGAAGGTGACGGAATAGAAACCACGTTTGTGCGTTGTAAGGCCCGATGGCACAAGAGTTGTTATTTGCTTTTCAATTCCACTAAGCTCAACAGAGCCTAAAAAAGACATGCTCCAACACCCGAAGCATCAGTAAACAGTAAATATACCCGCTCCAGTACGTCAAGCTCTTTACAAGTAGATAACGCTGAGAAGACATGCTTTTTCTGTGATCAGCCTAGAGCCTTGAAAAATCCACTTCATAATGTTTGCACTTTTGGATTGGATGCTCGAGTTCGAAGATGTGCTTTTGCCTTACAAGATCAGAAGCTGTTGGCCAAATTGAGTGCCGGTGATTTAGTAGCTTTAGAAGCATGTTATCATTCTTCGTGTATAGCAACACTATACAAAAGGGCAGAAACAGTTTCCAAAGACGAGCCAGATAATACTAAATTTCAGCTTGAAGGTATTGCATTGGCAGAACTCATCACATATATAGAAGAAGCTCGTGTAGCCAGTGATTCAACCACGGTATTTAAATTGGCTGATCTAGCTAATATGTACACCACTCGGATGGAGCAGTTGGGTGCAGATACAAAGGTGCGTGTCCATACCACAAGACTAAAAGAGCGGCTTTTATCCCATGTTCCCGAACTTGAAGCATACAAAACAGGGCGTGACATTTTTCCTGGATTCAAGGAAGATCTTGCGCTAGCATTAAACAAAGTTTTCAGAGACGATTGTGATGATGAAGCAATCCATCTTACCAAAGCAGCAAGCATTACCCGGAGAGATATGCTACAGTCAAAATGTACATTTAATGGTTCCTTCAAACCTAACTGCCAGATTGAGTCCATACCAACAACACTACTATCTTTAGTTAACATGATTCTATACGGACCAAGTATTCAAACCCAAGCTGCTTCAGATGCGAAATCCCAAGCAGGACTTAGTATTGCTCAGTTGCTGCAATTCAATAGCTTTGTTCGTCGTAGAGAGGGAGATCTAAAACAAGAACGCCATAATAAAGCTAGAGAAACGCCACTTCCAATCTACATTGGTTTGACCCTTCACGCTAAAACCCGAAGTCGTGATCTCGTGGAGAAGTTGCATGATCTGGGATTGTCTGTATCGTACGACAGAGTGCTCGCCATTTCAGCAGACTTGGGAAACTCAATCTGCCGTCAGTATCATCAAGATGATGTCGTGTGCCCACCTAGTCTTCGCAAGGGGTTGTTTACTTTATCGGCCATGGACAATATCAACCATAATCCCAGTTCGACAACTGCCCATGACTCATTCCATGGCACTGGGATATCACTTTTTCAGCAACCCACCGTTCAAGTTCCCGGAGTGTGTAGAAGCAGAGTATTCCTTGACCAGGCCACTTCCACAGGCACAAAGTCTGTCGCTGAATTACCAGAGTCCTTCAGTCAAGTTCCCCCAGTTGTACTTCCTAGCAAAAATCCTTCAGTGCCTGTGGTGGAAAGTAATATGCAAGGAGATGGCCAGATTGTCGCAAGAGCAGTAGCAGATGAGTTTAAATGGTTAGAAGATGTAAAGGAAACTGTTGCAAAAGATGGTCAGGGTCTACCACAGAACAAGACCATTTCATGGTCAGTCCATCACTCAAACAGATGTGGTAGCAAAGACACGGACACTACGCCTGCAATATCTTCATTACTGCCCCTCTTTCCCGATCAAGCAAAGTCGGCCGCGATGATATGCCATTCCTTAAACATCATCAAAGCATCTGTGAATCACCTTAACCCTGGTCAGATTCCAGTAGTAGCTATGGATCAACCATTGTATGCCGTGGCCAAGCAGATCCAATGGAATTTTCCAGACAAGTATGGAGAGAAGCAATTTGTCATCATGTTTGGTGGTCTTCACGTTGAAATGGCTCTTTTAAAAGCCATTGGGGGGTGGTTAGAGGGAAGTGGATGGACAGCTGCCTTAAGTGAAGCAAATGTCGCATCAACTGGCACTGCAGACTCTTTCCTCAAGGCCACAAGTGTCACCCGTACAAGACGCGCTCATCAGGTGACAGCAAGTAGTCTTTATGTCCTTCTAACCAAGGCATACATGAGTTACAAAGAGGCTTAGAATCTGAAGCTGAAGTTGTGTCATTCAATGACTGGTGTCTGAAGAAGGTAGCCGCTGTCCCACAGTTCCACTTTTGGTACCTCACCCTTCAACTGGAACTGCTGTTACTGGTGTTTGTGAGATCTCTCCGAGAGGCAAATTTTGAGCTCTACATCGACGCAGTGTCAAAGATTGTTCCATGGTTCTTTGGACTGGACCATACGAACTATGCTAGATGGTTACCAATTCACCTACGAGACATGTACCGTCTGAATAATGTGGCACCAGATGTCGATTCACAATTCAAGCAGGGAAGGTTTGTTGTAAACAAGACATCAAAGAATTTCTCAAGTATCCCAATCGACCATGCTCATGAACAGAACAATGCTTTGGTGAAAGGGGAGGGTGGTGCTGTGGGGTTGACAGAGAATCCGAGTGCTCTTCGTCGGTGGATGGTATCGGGGCCGGAGATGGCGAGAATCATCAATGAGTTTGAGACCAGCATAGCAACAGGATCCACACAGAGCAAGCAAAGTGCGAAACACCATGAAGATACAAGAAGCTACAGTGTCTATTTTATAGAGATGTTACAGCACTTACCAGAACAATTGAAGAAATGGGCAACCCTTTCATGGAGGAAACCGAATTTCTCTTAGTTTTGGACACTAAAGAGATAATGGGTTCGGATGCACTGGTAAGACTGCGAAAGGTTGAAGAGGTTGGAAAGGCACAGTTTGAGTCATTCATAACTGAACGCTTGGTGCAGCAAAGTAAGTCATTGTACGACCCAATAAAGAGAAACAATCTGAGTGTGTTTAACGGTCCTCCATCAAAGGTGGCATCCAAGACAAAGCAGCAGTTGTCATCTGCAAGGAACGACTGTTTGCTGTTTTCAAGGCTTTATATTTCTTGTCAAACCAGGGAGGGAAACCTCGATGAGTTTTTCCAGCACGAAAACCAAAGTTGTCCACCATCACTATCACAAGATGGCAAGTTGCGCCTTCCTCAGAAAAAGTCGGAACTAGCTGAATTTCTTCAGTCTTCCACAACTCAAGCGAGGATGCCCGAGGCTGTTGATGCCATAATCATCGATGGCTCAGTGGTAGTAAATATGATAACAGTGGTGGTAAATATGATAACAGTGAAAACATTCGCAGAATATTCAGGACAGTGTTTTCTTCCCCTACATTGAATCTCAGCTCTCTCATGCTAAGCGCCTCGATGTAGTGTGGGATGAATACATTGCCAATAGTCTGAAGGCCACGACTAGAAGCAAACGAGGGCAGGGTGCCAGGAGGCGCGTTCAGGCAAACAGCCAAATACCACGAAACTGGCAGCAATTCCTGAGGAATGATGAAAACAAGCGAGAATTCTTCCAATTTCTGGCTCAATGTGTGGTATCATTGCAGGAGGAGAAACAAGTCATCACAACTAAAGGCAAGGAGATCCTTTGTACTGTTGCTCGTAACAACACTGCGAATCTGGCTCCATGTACGCATGAAGAAGCAGATACCAGGATGATTTTGCATACCGCAGACGCAGTCCAAGAGGGTCATCGCAAGATTGTGCTACGTACAGTTGACACCGACGTCTTTGTGTTAGCGATAGCACTTGCTGGGAGGCTCCAGGAGCAACAAGTTGAACTCTGGGTTGCGATGGGAACTGGCTCTCATCTGCGTTACATTGCAGCGCACGAGATATCACAGAGCCTGGGATCAGAGATGTCCAAGTCCTTACCAGTGTTCCATGCATTCACTGGATGCGATACGGTGTCTTGCTTCGCTGGGAGAGGCAAGAAGACCGCTTTTACGGTATGGAAGAGCTACCCAACCGTCACAGACGCCTTCTTGCAGCTGGCGACAACACCAACTCCCTTAGTCAGTGAGGCATGTATGATATATCTAGAACGGTTCGTCATTCTCTTGTGTGACAGAACAAGCAACAAGGCAAATGTCGATGAAGCCAGGAAGCAGCTGTTTGCGCAAAAAGGCAGGGCGTATGATGCAATTCCACCAACTCGGGCGGCCCTGTTACAGCATACAAAGAGAGCTGCTTATCAAGGTGGTCACTGTTGGGGCCAAGCACTTACACCAAACCCTGAACTGCCTTCACCAGCTGATTGGGGCTGGATTTTCAAGGAAGGAGAATGGCAGCCTTTCTGGACAACGCTTCCGGGCGTGACAAAGTCATGCAGGGAACTTCTCCGCTGTGGATGTAAGCTTGAGTGCAGAGGAAGATGTTGCTGTGCTAGAGCGGCCCTGAAATGCACTGCCCTTTGCAGTTGCAGTGAAGAATGCAATAACCGGTGATTACATGGAAAGGTTCAACATTGAATGTCTGATCTGACAATGATGAGAGTCGAATGAGTTTTGTTGTCTAAAAAGACAGGTTGTGTACTAACAACTTCGAATGTGTGATCGTGTGATAGTGACAGTTAGGTCAAACAAGTTTTAGGAACACAATGATTGCTTGCATAAGGCATAGTTGATACTGAGTTCTGAAATAACAGCCCTAAATGAGTGGTGATAACAGTAAAGTCGAACAAATTTTGTGAAAACAATGATTGATTGTGTAAAGCATAGTTCTTACTGAGGTCTGTACTCAAAGGAACAAATGTGAATTAGTGTATTAGTTCAGTGTAGTAGTTGAGACTACTTCAAGCCAATAAAGCCAATACAGTTCTGTGAGTAGTTTATGTTTTTTACTATAAATCATAGTTTACGTTATTTGTAGCTGTCCTAAGTGAATCAAACAACCTAAACGTACTTAAAGTAGTCCATTTGTCACTTCCGGTTCAAAATGGCGGCCATTTTGAAAATTCGCGTACATTTCTAACCATATCGATCTTTTTCAAATTTAAAATATCAAATTTTCTTTTTAAAGACTAAAATCAGTGATACCGATAAAATTTAGTATTGTTAGGTCAAGAAAACAACATTTAATGGCACTAACATTAAAAATATTTTTTACTTCCGGTTCAAAATGGCGGCCTTTTTTAAAAATCGTCATAACTCGGAGAAAAACGGTTTTTTTCGGTGGCTCCATATCTACATCTGTTACTGTTATAAAAAGGCATCTTCATGCAAAATTTCATGCTTTTAACCAAAAGTGCACAATTTTTTCACATATCCTGAATTTTTAACTGAGGCAGTAGGCAGCAACAAATTGAGAATGGCGTGAGAGACTATTACAACATTAGTCTAAATGCTCTGTAGCTCTCTGCTTTGCTGTTGTCGTTGTTTTGTCACAGTTCATACTGATTAAACTTTTGTCTGGTTGGCGAGACTCGGAGACTCAAATTTCAAAGTTTTAGATTCCAACACCAGCTTTAGTTTTTTGGGAGCTCGAGAATCTGAGACTCTAGTTTGCAATGCTGACATTTTGAGACTCGCCTAAAATTTGCCGTAAATTCCAGTTATAAGCCCTTGAACCAGTCGTACAGCAAAAAGAAAAGCTCAAAAAGTGGAATTCGAAAGTGTGTGGGGCAGAAAAAATCAAACTTTTAATCAAGATTTTTTTCATTTTCTCACAAATTAAAACATAGATAATTGTTAACAAAACCCTAAACCTAATCCTAACAACAGAAACCCATAAGGGTTGAAATGTGTAACTCCCTATGATTCGTGTTGTACAAAGCGTTTGAACATTCGTTTCCATTAAGTACCATATTTGGAAAATCACGAGAAAAAATCAACCAATCAAAATTGCAATATTTGGTTTAAATTCACAGCACATGGTAGCTCACGCTAAATGGCGTAATCTTGCTTTTCAATAACCTTGGTTGAATAAAGTTATTTTGGTTAAATTCTTCTGTTTCATCGTCATTTAGTGGTCTTGAAGAAACAAAAATACATTGGTAAAAATTGCTGGTAAAAATTCTTGAGGCAAGTTTCATTACCTATGGGTTGACACAGGTTGCAATGTGACAAGTCACATCTTGATTGGTTGTGTAATCACGGATCGCTCACTTGCTCATTTGCCAAAAATAATTTGGAAAGAAAGTGTACAATTTCTTGCATGTACTTTCACAAACTTATGGTTTTCCGACTTTCAACATTACTTCCATTTAAATTCTCGGCTAAACTGCAGAATGTTTTCTATTTGTTACCCCAGGATTGGAATGAGTCAACCAAAGCACTGTTCAATTCGAAAGCTCAGAATACCTCACACACAACATACTTGTGTGTATAGTGAATAATAAATATGCGGCGAGAAAGTGCGCTGTTTTTTTTGCTACTGTTTTTGTATTCAGTTCAATTCCAGTTTTTAATGGCAAGAATGTTAGGAATGGCTTCTTCCTTTAATGGCAGTTTCCATTTTTTGCCCCTTGTTCCAAGAAGCAAGTTCTGTCCGTAAGGAAATAAACATACAAGTGAGACTGTTTTAATATCAATTGCGTGACCCGAAGACCAGAAGGGCAAACTGCTTTATATCCTCCTGATACATGTATCAAATAAAAATGCATTATAATATCCTACGATTTGAGAGAATTCCATATATTTAGCAAAAAATCATGTACCTGAAGATCTAGACTTTCTAAAAGTGGTTCGCTTCTCGTTTTTGTTGCGCTTCGCACATGCACATTGCACATTGCACATGCAGCACAGGTATCAAAAACTATGTTCAGCCACCTGAACTAGACCTAGACCTCACTAGACCTCACTAGACCTCACTTGGTCTATGCTAATAATTAAATGACAGGAATAAAGCTGCACTCACTGTGTTTTCTTGAATTTTCCTTTAATAATTTTCATGATGGCAACTGTTCCATCACCAGCACCAACCAACATTTCACCAGTCGTAAGAATACGAATGGCAAGCACTCCAAGGCTGAAACGTTCATTGCCTTCAGGGCCAAAGTTAGTCATCAATTTATTTGTCATGTTGATCTGAAAACATTTGGAGGTAATGTTAAATGGGTATTGCTAATCAAATGACAAATGGGTATTACTAATCAAATGACAATGTGCAGCTCCAGAAAATATCCATACCCAGCACATGGAAGGTCAATGGAAATTCCAAGGGCGTGGGGCATCTCAAAAGCCAAAATTTTAAAATGCCTGTAAGGGGTTACTGGAATTTTCAGAGGGGTGGTGGGATTCGAAAGAAGACCTTTGTTGCCACCCTACATGCCAGTCAGGGCATAATGGCCAGTGAGTGATCAAGACAGTGATGTTGCACAAAAAGGGCTTGGTGCTTAATGCATTTTTGTGATGTTTATTTATCAACCCTACCAAGTTTTAGAAAAGTTAAAAAATGCAAACCAACAAAATACCTGATAAACTAAAATATTATTAACCAATTATACTTTCAAAATCATTTACCTCAAGAATGTCCCCTGTGGTAGTTCCACAGTAGAAGTATGAGTCATCATTATTCATCTGTTCAGCAATTTATTAAAAAATATACAGGTTAATTACATAAGAGTTGTAAATTTGCAATCAATATGAAATGTACAAACAAAAACAATGCTACCTGGATGTCCTTAATTTCAAGAATTTATGATATTAATGTCACTTACCTGAATACATTTAACTGTCCGTTTTAACTGTCCCAAAGCAACTTCTGTAGGGCGTATCTTGCGATTTTCCAGGTCAAGTTCCCAGACTCTCAGCGTATTACTGGAAATATAAAGCAAAAAATATATGTCATGATTTGAATTTATTTTGAAAATGACTACCAATGCCTTTGGACAGAAGGTACATGTGTTCCAGGCATTTTAGAATCATAAACGCAGTGTTTTGACAGACTGACAACCACAACAAACTTTGTCACATTGAGTGATAAGAAGTTATTTATCTTCAGACTGAAGCCAGTCCTTTGTAGACAAATTATAAGTACACTAATTATTGCAACAATGCTCTGAAAAAAGGTACCAGATGAATGCAAGGCAAGTCATGTCTCTAATACTAAGTTTAAAAAAAAGCTACCATAAAAACTTGTGTATAACCCAAATTTTTTTGCTAAAATTTTGGGCTCAAAATTGTGGGCGCTGATCTGAGCTTATCTACAAGAACATTACGTCCAAGGGGTGTTGTTCATCAGCAGTTGTTTCATGCAGCAGCTCTAACTGGCATGGAATCTCCATTCCTCTCCACCATGTGCAAGAAAGTACCCCACTAGGGCAAATAACCAACTGTTTCATTGGTCTTCACTACTTGTACAGTGTGTTCATCCACGCAAATGGGATTGTTGAACTCTCATTTTATTAGCAACAAGTTTTCCTCCCATTAATGGCTTTCCATACATCTTTATAAACATAGTATTTGCACACAGATCTTGTGAAATCAAACTTTCCATGTTGTTAACCGAACACGACTGGTGTCCAAACTGCTCTCACTAAGTGACTGCATGGTTACTAACCAATAATATTGTTTTGTATCTTTCGCATTTGTCATGCTCGTAATATTTCTGTTCAAATTTCCTTGTTTTACACAATGTGCTTAGCAACAAAGACAACACCTTGTCAAAAGGGCATCTCTAGAGAAAGACAATGGGAAGTTGATTAAAGAGAAGCATGTAAATGGTATTTTAAGAGTTGATTAATGCAGCAAACACACAGCATTAGATTTGATTTGGCCAACCTTATTATGAACCAACTTCTCTATCTCAGTGCTTTTTTACAGTTTTTTTTTTTTTCAAGGTGGAGCTTGAAAGTTGGGGGTGCGGCCTAAACACAAGTTTTTATGGTAGTTAAATAGTTCAACTTACTCTCCGCCAGTGACAAACATCTCATCGCTAACGCTAGCATAAGCCACTGCAAATGTGAAACCAGCACTTGGAGCTCCAGCGACGCTTCCACAAATAGCTAAGCCTGTCTTGACATCCCAAACAACAATACTATACACAAAAAGAAAAGACTTTCATAACACTTGTTGAAAGTGTTGACCTTTTGGTCAAAATGAGCAGTACCATAAATCTGCTACTTAATGTCACTGTTCTGCATATTCACCTTGAGTAATGCAATATTCAGTATGACAATCGCAATAATATAGAAGCTACATGTATTCAAGGCTAGTTGAATAATATGTGTCCAGTACATCATTTTTACAACCAGCAGCTCAACAAATATTAACTCCTGACAGAAAAACATTTTATCTACAGATTAAGATTAGCAATTTTGTCAGGCAATTATATACAGCAGATTCAGGTTGTGTGTTTGATGGTTTTAGTTGCTGTGTTCAATTGATAACATTGCAAGGCAAAATAATAGACGTTGCTAGGTGGGAATTTATTTCTTTAGTAAAGTAGCAGCGTATCATAGAGTAGAGTAGAGTAGAGTAGAGTAGAGTAGAGTAGAGTAGAGTAGAGTAGAGTAGAGTAGAGTAGAGTAGAGTAGAGTAGAGTAGAGTAGAGGACATTGCATTAGACTAGAAGCGTACAGTACAGTAGAGCATAGCGCAGAGAAGAGTAGAGTAGACTAGCATAGAGTACATTAAATTAGACTTAAAGCATACAGTGGAGTAGAGCGTAGCCTTGAGTATAGGAATAAAGACATGAAGCTCTCATACAGCGCATATAAGAAAGGCATAGGCTATAACATATATACATAAGCTGCTGCTTATGGACTATTAACGGAAAGAATGGCATGAGTAGAAGCATACAGCTCTACAGAAATTTCTACACCAATATAAGGTTGTGTCCGGTGCCATAGCTGCAGGCTCGTAGACCTGAATCATCCCCAGTAGTCTCACATTGCATTATTGACTCCTGCTACCTTACGAGACAGAGAATCAAGTGGGGACGAGTCAGCTTGTAGACCATGAAAGGCATGAATGACATGTGTAGAGGCATAGAGCTTTCTACACCTTTTTGAGCCTCATAAAACAGGCACCACTTGGACTAATGATTGGAGCATTAAGCAATGTATTACTGTAGTTTTGAATAACTGGTCAGGAGTAACAACAAAAGAACTGCTCTGCTTTTAGTGGACTGGTGCAAACAGAAACTTGATTGAATGTTAAATGTTCATGATTTACAAAAATGGAACAACAGTGCAGCAAAAGGTAACACATTTTTGGTAACATATTTTTTAGCATGGAAAAGGCACAGAACTGGAAACGATTGTTGCAGTGAAATCCTAGGGCTTGTGTGAATATGTGTTGCTGTTGCACCTATTGTCCAAAACATTTTGCCACCTTGTGACCAGTTAACATGTTGGGTATTGAATTGTACTGCGAAGAGTGGTAGTACTTAAGGGAGGAGACTCTTAACTACAGATCCAGAGCAGTTGCTAAGGGATTACTGAAGACTGTATTTTGTGGCAAGCAATTTTGGAGCATTTTGCAATTCTAAATGGTGGATTTTATTTGGGGGGGGGACACCTTGTGGAAAAATATAACATTGCGTGTGCGAAACTAGTGCCAGTCCCAAATAAAATCTATACGTTGTTAGAGTTTTTCTAGTCACATAACTTGTCAAATATGGCTGTCACTTGAAACTCTTGGAGCAACCTTCTGTGCAAAAAGCGTATCCATATGTGGTCTGGTTTCCAAAATATGACAGTTAGAAACCTTTCTTAGAAAAAACTTGGTAGTATAGAGCCACCCCCTTAAGTTTTCAAGAGCAAAATTATCAACTAGGTGTTTGTTGTTTGTGTGATAACATGTACACAAACCCCAGCCTTGATGATAATTCTTGCTTAATTAGTAACAGAAGACATCATTCAGTATATCTGAGTACTTACACTCCATCATCCTGGCCTCCAAGAGACACCAAATATTTGTCATTTGGAGAGAAAGCCAGAGCTTCCACCTTAACTTTGTGCAGTGGATCAAGGGTATGTTTTATGGCGCCTCTTTCAAAATCCCACACAATGACATCAGCTTTAAATCCCATGTGAGTCTCTTCACCGGAAGCCAGATATTTTCCACTCTTGGAAACCGCCAGACAAGAAACTGCCAGGCCTTTATCGCCTTGCCCCGACAGTAGTCTCTGACGCATCTTTCGATCATCTGGTGTATTCTTGCTTTTACTTTTCACCCTTGTCGCCGATCCTCTACCACCAGAAGCTGCCTTTTTGTCCTCTTTTATTTCCTCTACAACGATTTTGTTGCCAAGTGGATATATAAGATGCTCTCTGTCGCAGTTGACCAACAGACCGCCTGGTACTTCACCTGCAAATGTTGTTTTCATAAAATGTACATTCCCATGCACGAAATACGTATACTTGTCATATTTTATAAGATTACTGTAATATGCAAAGAGCAGGCTTGAGTTAAATAATTTTTACAAACCTGCAAATCCAATGACTGCATGAAGCTCGAGAGGTTCTATTTCACTCATGACGTCTGGTTTTCAACTTCACTCTCACAACAAAAACAGTAGAAAATCAGCGCAACCGACACTCTTATCTTGCGATCCTTGTGATTTAGTTTTATCCTGGCGCGCGTTGCTACTGGAAACAACGCATGGGCAGCGACATCTTCCGCTGATTAGTTTACTGACAAGGTTAGGCAATCCTTTCCAGTCCAAACGCGGTCGTTATGAAAATTTATGCAGCCAGCAACTTTTGCACAAAATTAAAATAGTGATTACAGTGGATTGCTACCATAAATATTCAAATTATTCAGATTATTATTAGTAACGGCAAAGACTCTCAGAAAGGCAGAACCACAGCAACAAGCCGTTTATAGGGTGTGCCACATTCTCGTCCCCAGATGCCGCGATCCTTCTGGTCTGCGCCAGGAATCGAGACCTCTGGCCGCCTCCAACACCGGAAGTCCGGTTTGTCAAATCTGTCAAATCTGATTAGCTGAAAAATACAGAGCGAGTACTCTGTGCATGCTCACAAATTTGGACTGGCCCTCGATCCCTGGCGTAGACAAGAAGGATCGCGGACTCTGGGGACGAGAATGGGCGTGCTAGACCTTTTGAAGTGGCCAGGATAACATAAGCTCGGGATTGATTTTTGCTGTTGTTGTTGCTTTTTACTGAAAAGGAGCATTTTGATTGTTGCAATACACGCCGCTAAGATGAGCAGGTCCGCGAATCAACAGTTTTGCTGATTTCCTCGGCTTGCAATCAGCTTTTCTGACATGTCGCAAAAAAGAAGCTGTTTTCTGTTAGATCCTGTTAAGGTTTCGGGGTGGGACTTATCTTCGAAAGTTTACTCAGCCGCATTACACAACTTTCCGCTCCAATAGCATTCACATGTATATATTTTTTGCGTCTCGTACTCAAACACATTTTGCACTGACTATGATTGAAGTGAAATATGGTTTTGCAATAGGTTTCGCAATGTCTATATTTTCTTATGGTACCGGATAACACTTAAAAACTGTCAATTGTTGAACAAAGGCGAAAGAAAACATTAAGGAATATCAAGACAGCTTAATTTTCCCTTGATTAAACACAATCAATACTACGAAGTTTTTATTGATAAGAGTAAAAGTATTTGTTTTAGTTAGTGTAAGAAGGTAGCCGAGTAATCTAACAAGAGGTTAAAAGCCACTCTTTGATCAGTGAGCCAGTTGTCGCTTTCACGACCACTAAACTCTTCTGAATTCTGTTTCGCAAGAGAGGAAAATGTCGTTTTGGGTACGAAAAAAGGCCAGCTACGATTTTCGAGAAGGCAACAGCGGTTCGTAAATTGAGTTAAAATATTTCGTTCCCTAAAATTTTCTGAAGTTTGAATGTCCAGCTAGCGTATCCGAAAAGATACACTTTTCTACTCTTTTTAAAAATAACGCTTTTAAGGTGGCTCGAAGGGGTTTAGATATTCCTGTCTTTGGTATTCTATTGCAGCTACACTAATAACGTTGAGGTTAAACTTTTAGTACAACTTTGTGAAGATTTTACCACTGAACAAATTGCAGTTGCTATGACGTCAAAATTTGTTGCCATGGCAACGTCATATGAGGTCAAAGATACCCTATTTTTTACAGTTTGAGGCTAATAACTTAAAAACTAGACGGTGAAAGTTTTTGTTTTTCATATATGTTTGCCTACTGGACAAAACAAACAATCTAACAATGTTTAAAAAAATTCTGTAGTTAGGGTTCAGAGCCACCTTAAATTAGTGAAAAAATGACGTAGCTTCAAATCCTACCTACAGAATTTCTTTAAAATTTGTAAAAATTTTTCTTTCGTCATTTGGATAAAAATATATCAAAAACAAGAACTTTCACCGAGTAGTTTTTGCGTTATTAGCCTCAAAAGGTTCAAAATAGGGTATCTTTGACCTCATATGACGTTGCCATGGCAACAATTTTTGACGTCACAATGACGTCAATTTGTTCATTGGTAAAACTTGTACAAGTTTGTACTAAAAGTTTTTCCTAAAAATTATTGGTATAGCTGTGATAGAACATCTAAAATGGGCATGTCTAATACTGACTAAACTGTTATGAGCCACCTTAATCGCACAAAAAAGACACTAATAACGTAAAAACGGTGTTCCGCCACCTGTAGTAAAATTTTCTTGTTGGGTGCCCCTGATAAAAACTATGGATCCTGCTTAGAATTATTTTTAGCACTTAAACACTCCTGGTTTATTCTTCTAGATTGAACACCGATTTCGTCGGCTGATTTTTCTCGCGCAGAAATCTAATTTTTGAATATTATTGCAAGAGAAAAATAATGAGATTTAATGTTGCTGAACACAGTTTTCTAATTCGAGTACCTGTGCTTTATTTCGCTCTCACTTAGCCTTTGCAGCTGATGAGTTCAAAATTGGCAGGTTACAAGATAACATTTAAATGTTTCAGTTAATTTTTCAGTGCATGTAGCTCAAGACTGTTTTGCGCGTGCTACTATGACAACCCAACTAGTAATATAAATTTGATTTCATTCGATCTTTGAAAATTCATTCATAAGACTTTTGATCGTTTATAAACAAAGTCGGAAAAT
The DNA here is from genome assembly GCA_963693305.1 of Meandrina meandrites. Taxonomy (NCBI): domain Eukaryota; kingdom Metazoa; phylum Cnidaria; class Anthozoa; order Scleractinia; family Meandrinidae; genus Meandrina; species Meandrina meandrites. The sequence goes on along the minus strand of OY855912.1, from coordinate 16,634,973 downwards.
TTCCTAATTATTAACGCTGATGTGATCTGAAAGTTTTAACAAAGAGAACTGAATTTTATTTTTCGTTGTTTAATGCTTTCAACCTTGTCCTAGAATATTTACAAATTTCTCTAGGCGCAGATTATTCCGTATGATCATCACTGCGTGTCTTATCTGTTTCTTATTTATTCAACATTTTTTGTGGTCTTCACGTGCCCGCGCGTTCTGTATAATAAAAACTTAATTAACAGCAATGATTCAAGTTATTTACAAGGTTCCACATGGCTCCACGAACTTGTCTGATTCGCCAACAGTACAAAACTGGGTTTAAAGAAGAGTTAACGAACAGCAGTGTGAAAGCAAAATTCCCAACCGGCAAAAGGACTTTTTCCAAGGATGGGTCATTCCGGATATACAGAATACCCACAAAAGAAATAGGAATATAGCATAACATTAGCGCAACAAAGATGTAGCGCATTGCACACACAGATTTCTTGTATTTGTTAATAGAAAGGTAGCTTTCCTCACGGTGTAGGTAAAATTGGTTTGAAACTTGAACTTGCCTCCCCTGTCTCTGTAGCATGCGATGGATTTTTAATTGCGTAACTGTTGGTATTATAACAAACAATGTAAAAGATGTAACGGATAGAACAACTGTGAGCTTGCCTGCAACCAAGCGCACGATTGGGAAGATCAAACTCGTAATCCACAGCGACGAAACAGTGATGTTCGCTTTTGTTATTGTAACAGTTGAGCGATAACGAAGGCGAAGATGCAAAGCCAAGTATCTATCGATGCTTATGGCAATCATGGTGAAAAAGGAGACAGCCACAAAATAGTCGCTTAGTAGGGGATACAGCATCCACGAGACACAGCGAACCCAATGATTTCCCACAACACCAGACACGCAGTAAGCAATGTACACGGGCTGCACGAGTAAACCAACAAAAAGATCGGACAATGCCAGGCTTCGAAGGAGCGCTTTCGACGGTGAGTGTAGAGATCGAGTTCTTACCAACGCTGTTAGGACAAGAGCATTTCCAAGAAATGCTGTTAATGAAAAAACTGCGTTGAAAGTTGCTGTTACTATGTACGTGTAGTAGAGATTCTTTGGCACATGGAGCAGAAGAGAAGGATCGTAACGGCAAAAGAAGGTAATGTTACACTTGTCTGTGTCGTTTGGATCTGAAGAACAATTTGCCATTGCGGTGAGATAACCGAAATGTGTTCACGGTCTTCACGGGCCTTTTAAAAACTTTTTTACCAAATGAAAATGCCCCGCGTGAAAATTTTTATGTCCTAACACCGTTTTCTTTTGTGCTGAAACGTGGGGATTTGCGTGTATTTCACGATTCTACTGTGTTTGTTTAAATCACGTCAGTGCAATTAAGTGTTGATTACTTAAGGATGAAACATGAAAAATTACCATAACCTGAACAAACATACACATCGGAAGCGCATTTCATCAAAGCAAGTACCAGTGATGAATTCTCGAAGCATGTCGATCGTATTCAAACAGAACAAATGGCAATTTATGGATCGAAATAAGTTGCAAATAAAAAGTCGACCATTAAAGATACTATCAGTTTTCTTTCAGGTTGAAAAAGTTTTTCCGGATATTTAACGAACTTGTTTCCACTTTTTAATAGTTATTCATTTAACTTGTTATTTGTAACTGCGCGCTTCCTCAACAAAAAGCACTAATAAGTTAACGGCAAATGTTAGCTTTCCACTATATATTGCTAACCAGATGTCTGAGGTACCACAAAAGCGGTTTCATTTGAACTGGAGATTCGTTTTCGATGCTGGTAATCACTTCCTCCACTTTTACGGCGGCCATCGAAACCGACGAGGGTACTAAACGAGCCGTTTTTAAGTTGGATCGTTTTTGAAATGACACGGTTTTCTCGCTAGTGTAAACACTGTTTAAAAACCTACGTCATTAAGACAATTTCTGTTTGGAACTGCTTTTAAAAGTTGAAATGTTACCGTTTTAATTTGTTCTGCCTCAGTAAACGTTTTATCGGTTTCTCCTGCCTATTGATGAAAACGTAATTATTAGTTTAAGTTAAAGTGCCTATGAAGTAAAAATCAAGTTTCTTTGATATGTTAGTACATGTATGTTTTTAGTAACCTAAATATCCGCTATGTCGAATTTACAATTGACATTTGTTGTCTAACTTATTTATATATATATATTTTTTTAAGGAAGTTGCGTCTCGCCTTCTCAAAAGTGGAAACAAATAGCACAGCAAAGAAAAAAAAGATTTTATTTTTTCAGTAAAATTTAGTTTCATCGTCGTGTTTTTATTTAATACCAGCATGCGTGACTAAAGCTTTCAGTCACGTTCCTCAATGTGTAAGTATTAAATTAGAACAGAATTATTTTCAATGTAGCTTTGGGGTCAAAGTTACATTTAGTGGCAGTTTGGGAAAATTGAGACTGAAGAAATTTCCCCGAGAAAGTCAAAGATTTAAAAGAGTTAATAGTTGCTATATGATTTTAGATAAAATGCATTCCATTGTATATTTTTTTAGAAATGCGAATGCTAAAACTGTTTGACTAAATGTAACTTAATGTGTAAGCAGTGTGTGTCAAGTAGAAAGGACGACAAGTATCGTTCGTATTGCACTGTTTGTATAAGGCCAGATAACGGTAAGTCAAAACGCAAAGGGAAAATCGTGATAGATAATCTTTATATGACCGTTTGTGGTACTTCACTATTTATTAAAATGGCTTGTAACTCAAAGTAAGTTTAAATTTGGTAGCCTATAAGATCACGGCTAAACTGACCAATCAATATCAACGGACCAGACTTATAACATCATCGGCTGACAACAAGTTTTCGCTTTTCTGACTTTACTCGACATCTACTGAAGCAGAGGAAGAATGACACCTTTCCCACAATGCTCAGCGGAGTTCACTCCCAGCACGAGATCGCAGAGACCTAGGTGTTATACCAGTCTTGACACTGCTTAACTTTCAATGACCATGTCACGACTACTGTCGCTTCTTGTATGTCACGATTAGGCCAGATAAACCGCGTCAAACACTGCTTTGATAAGCGCACCTTAATTCTCATTATCAATGCTTTAGTTTTTACTAAACTTTATTATTGCTCCTCAGTTTGGAGTAATACATCACAATCTAATATTGCCAAACTCCAAGCTGCCCAGAACTTTGCCTGTAGGATTTTTTGTGGGGCCCAGAAATACGACCATGTGACTCCCCTTCTCAGGCAACTCAACTGGCTCCCAGTAAAACAACACTTAAATATATCATCGTGATTCAATTATGGCATTTAAATGTATGAATTGCCTCGCCCCGGGGTACCTGTCTGATCAGTTCACTAAGCGCTCATTCATATCAACCTACAAAACCAGAAACTCGCAGTTGTTCAACATTCCTCTTTTTAGAACTGTTTTCATCATGGGAATAGGGTAATTCTTCCATGTCACCTCGTGAATAGTACAAAGGTCTATATTTACGGCAACAGCAGCGTTTTTTTTCGTTAAGCATTATAAAATTTCTGAGTCACAATTTTTGGCGGCGTTAAAAGGTCATATCTTCAACGCTGTGCGAAAGTATTATCGTCGTATTTGGTCTTCGTTTCTCCGTTCAATATGAAATAGACGAAACCACGTGACTTGTATTGTATTGTATATATACGTGAATTTATGAAAATGGGGTCAAAGAAAAGTCTCCCCGGTCTCTTTGGCAACGTACCTTTGGGGCCTTAGTAGGCTTAAAAGAGGGCCGAGAAACGAAAAAAAAAAATGTTAAACAGCGCGAAAGGGTTAATAAGTTCAAAGGAGAAGAGAGAAAAAAAATGACATTTCCTTTAGTTTTTATATCGTCTACTTTGGAGATAGTTTCTGGCGAGAAAAAAACCTTTAAGGCGAATTTCGCACAGAGCGCTGAAAATAACGCTGACCCCGTTTTCATAAAATCAGACATATATATGTTGTAGTTCAATTTTATCCCTGGATCAAATTTTATTTTCCTTTGTTTTAAACTCATTATCATACATTACCATACCCAAAAACAAAGGAAAATAAAATTTGAACCAAGGATAAAATTGAACCACAACATATATTTTTACCCAAGTATCTATCAACATCAGTAGAGTATCGCTGTCTGAAAGCTCAATTGGTTATGACCAAATCACCAGACTTGCCACGTGATAGACTGTTAGGTCTCGATGATGAAAGGAAAGCGACTATATTAAATAATTCTCAACTGTTGAAGGACTGTGGCTCACAAAAAAAAAACAAGACTGTGGCTGCTATACGCGAAAAACCTACCTAGCCTCAATTTCCATGCTAAAGATCCAGTGAACCATTTTAAACGCGTGGTAACTACAATTCTGGGATAGATCCCAGTTGGGTCCATAGCTAATATTTCGGTAGGTATTTTTCTATCTTTGTGCCAAATTTGGTGCTTTACCATAAATCCCACAATTTGGCCACATTTTTGCACCAATCTGCAGCACTGTCAACAAAAGTTGCATTATCGTGTGCGTGACATCCGATATAGTCGATACAAGGTCAAACGCTGTCTTGTCTCTTTTAGGGTGCTCGTTTTTTGTTCAACTCTTTTCAACGCAATTCTTCAACGAGCTTTCAACATTCCAAATGCTTGTTCCAATACAGACCGTAGCTCACCGAACTTTAAGTTAAACTTTCTCTGTTCCTGAGTCAGGCGTCCACTGTCCGGGTATGGTTTCACTAGCCAGCTAGAAGGGGCCTTATTTCTGTTCCATTTATGTTGTATGTTGGAAGGCTAAGAATTTGCTTGTTCTCTGCTAGTTCGTCATAAAAAAAACGTCATCGCTTCTGCATTCCGTGCCGTTTATTAACAGATGACATCAACGCTAATATCATCGTGCGAGTGCATCTGATCTGTTGCGCTTGATAGACCCGTGATCAGAAGAACCGTTTAGAACTGTGAACTAACTACAGCAATAAACGTAAAAGAAAAGAAATCAATTTTAAGAACAGTAAAGCGTGCCTGTATTTCACATAATAAGCCCTTTACAATTAATACTCCTAACCCACAGTTTGATAAACCAGCGTGTTGCGACCTCTGTTGCGCGCGTTTTTCGTTTCAACGGTCTGATCACGTACTAAGAGAGAGACAAGGTAAGAAAGCAAATCTTCAAAGCACAGCACTTCGAAAACTTCGCTAACAGTAGCTCAAAACCAAACATATCTCGATCTTTTCCCTTCATATTTCAAAAGCGATAAATATTCCATATTTCTATGTGATTTAACCGCTTACAAGTAGAAGTTTGGAGCCAAGAACTTCTTTTGATAAGCTCGCCTCTCTTTATAGTATGTGATAGACCGTTGAAACGAAAATCGCGCGTATGGCTTTCCGAAGCACTAAAAAGGCAAGTAAAGAACACCACGTAAAGTTTCAAACTTTATTGTGGTTTTCTAAAGGAAAAAAGAGATGTTTTCAACTAAATTTCAAATCCATTTAAACTCATATTACGCTCAATTTTAAATCTATACGATCTCTTTTTGTACGCTTTGGTTACCTGTGATCAAACTTGCACCAAGCATGCGTAAAGATCAAGTGGACGAAATGACTTTTCAAGCACGTTTCGCTACAGCTTCGATACAGGTTTTCTGAGGTTTTATTCAGTTCGACAAGTTGCATCCATCACCTGCCGTAGAGCGCTCTTCCGACAACTTTCGAAAAAAATTGACCCAAGTGTTTTGTGCCACTCAGCGTCTCAAATGAAAATTAAAATTGTTCATCATTCACCAATCAAAATGAAGATACTGTGAATAGCGTGAAGATCACAGAAAGTATCTTTATTCGATGTAATGACCAAAACCACAGTCCGTAACAACAGGTTTGGCTGTATTACCTTCGCCCACTGCGCCAACGACCTGGCTACAAGTGAGAACCTTTTTCGTTCTTCACACTGGTTACCAAATAGAGCTCTATACAACACGTCCAAAAAGTTAAACACCAAAAGGTACTTTTGTATTTGTTTTTGCGTGTAAAAAAGGATACAGAAACGTTCATATAGCAATGAACTGATTTACAATTACAACCGGAAAATATTTTGTTAAGAGCTCTTGCACGAGTGCCTTTTAAGCGTTCTGTTTACAATTTCTTTAGAGGATAAAATAGCTTTTTTTCCCAACCAGTATCTGCTGACTTGAATAACGCAACTGAGAGGTAAATTGTCCTCACTGATGAGAGCTAACCACTAATCTCACAAAGGACTCGAACAGCGAGTGGAGTGTTGATAAATTGCGTGTTCGCAAAACACAGGAAATGAATTGTTCGCATTTTTTTTCTTGTTTTGTGTACCACGGCTTAATTGCACGAATGCATTTCAAGAGTTCTGTTATTCGGCAACATTGTTTGATTTCGCCTTCGATATAAAGGAGTAAATAGTTGGCATATCTGTTTTAAATCAAACAGCCTGTGAAGTAGACAGCCAATCAAAATGTCTGTAATAGCGAGCATAAAACGGGAACTGAAGCTTCGCTGGGCACACAAGTCAGTTTGAAATCGCTTAACATGGCTGCTGCTAATCGCGTCAATGCTGTTGTCGGTGGTGGAAGCTTGGCTGTGGCTGGCGTGCGGTACAATGTTCCTGAACCGGACCAACAAGATGGGGCAACGTGTTGGTACTATGCCGCTCTCAACATGCTGAAAAGTTGGGGCCTGGATGGAGGGGCAGGCCGGCAGGCTTTGAGGAGAGTCGACCCCACAGCTCTCGAGTATAAAGACAGGGATCGATCCGATATCTTTAATGAAGTTTTTAGAGACGCCGGGTTCTCCTTCCAAAAGGAAAATCCAGTAGATTTCGGGAAAGTGCGTACATAGTTGAGCGATGGCCCCTTCATGATATCGCTCACCAAACACCCGAAGGCGAGCCAAGCTACCCTCTGGGATTCAACGGTCCTGGGTTCACCTCTCGGCGAGCCAGCCGCCAATGTGTTGGTCCGCATACCGTACGAATTGCAAGGAGATGCTCCTCATATGATGCTCGTTGTTGGTTTTGTTAAACGGAAGTACAAAGAGCTCAGAGAACTGATGCAGAGCGGACGGGCAAGCGGTATTGCTGATGGAGTTAAAACAACCATCTCAGAAATATCACAACAAGGTGGAGAAACTTGCGAAGTGTTTTTGCTTGATCCCAACCAGCCAAAAATGAGACCGGAGTATGGCCCAAGGAATGATGTCGTCCTGTGCGATTGGTTCAATTTGTCAAGCGGAGGCAATATCAATTATGCCCTTCATGTTAACCGGAGGGCATAAAACGTCAATAACTATTTGCAATACATGTAAACGGCCTCGAGTGGTCATTTCACAATGTAGCCTCATATATATACTTAGCAGGCATCAGTACACTTGCAGTTTTACTGAACTCTGCATTTAGTGTATTTTACTGGATAGTATTCAGTCAGTATATTTCTGCGTGTTACATTTTAACTTCTGCTGTTTATCTCTATCTGAAAGTAAATTAAAGGGTTTTTTCTTGTTGCCTAAGTTGATTTAAATGAACGTTCAGCAAACTCGGTACTGACACGAGGAAAAACTTTAAGTGCACCTAACACCAAAATTTTTTTCTTGCTAAAAAAAAATTATCGTACCTAGTCGAGTTTTTTGGCGCCAAAATTTAAGAATTGGTTAAATTCTCGATTTTATATGCCCTGCCGAAGTCAGGTTTCGTGTGGTTCGGTATATAAACTTGTAAAATTTTGTTTTGTTTTGGAGCTATCGTTTGCAGTCTTGGTCGTCCTTGTTTCAAGTCACTGGTAATGAAATCAAGTGCAATCTTATCAACGTAGTCCAATACTCTGATATTAAGGTGTCTCTCTACAGTTTTTTCTGGACCATACCAAACATTTTCATTTGGCCGTTTAGCAAACTTCCCGGACTCGAATCGATGTGAAATTTACACCAGATATTGGAATTGGATTGAAGTTTGATATAATATATTTTTTAGGAAAATCGATATTTCCATGGTAACGATAAACAGAAAAACTAGATGTCAGTTAAACTTGAATTCTACGCAAATAAGATTTGACGTAGAAAAACTAACACCAGTATCGGAAACTATGGTGTACTGCACATCAAATACACAAAAATAAAAAAAATCTGTATGTTTGATTTTGAATAAATCGAAAATATATTTCAAACCATGCTTTTTGTACTATAACGATAAACGGACCGATTTGAAGACACTGCTTTCATGAAATTATTTCGTAATAACACCAAAATGTGTATTAACTTATCTTTCGTCGCCGTGAAAGTTTTGTTGATTTTCGTTATCGCGATCCCGAGAATTGGATTTTTTCATACGGTCACTACCAATGTAATATTTGGTAAATTTTCTACTTTTAGCGCTTTTTCGAAAATCTCCAAAACGGCTCCAACGATTTGTTTAAAACTTTCGCAGCACATGCTCGATAATGCAAAGAATTTAATGCCAAAGTTTTATTAATTGTGATTTACTGGAACACATCCAAAGTTATCCTTAAAGAAGGCGTTCGAACCGACGAAAATGTTGCGTTACAAATTCAGCGTTCGCAATTTATGCTAAAATATTCATATCAATGTTTTTTACATTCCATCTTGATAAATACAGTTCGTTGCTATTGTTTTCAATATTGTGTTTTTTCCCCTCGCTCTTTTGCTCACTCGATGGAATGTAAAAAACATTGATTTGAATATTTTAGCATAAATTGCGAACGCCGAATTTGTAATGCAACATTTTCGTTGGTTCGAACGCCTTCTTTGAGGATAAATTTGGACGTGTTCCAGTAAATCAACGTTAATAAAACTTTGGAATTAAATTCTTTGCATTATCAGGCATGTGTTGCGAAAATTTTAAAAAAATCGTTGGAGCCGTTCTGGAGATTTTCGAAAAAGCGCTAAAAGTAGAAAATTTACCAAAAATTACATTGGTAGTGACCGTATGAAAAAATCCAATTCTCGGGATCGCGATAACGAAAATCAACAAAACTTTCACGGCGACGAAAGATAAGTTAAATACACATTTTGGTGTTATTTTGAAGTAATTTCATCAAAGCAGTGTCTGCGTCTCGGTCCGTTGATCATTATAATGCAAAAAGCATGGTTTGAAATATATTTTCGATTTATTCGAAATCAAACATACAGATTTTTTTTATTCTTGCATATTTGATGTGCAGTACACCATAGTTTTAGATACTGGTGTTAGTTTTTTTACGTCAAATCTTATTCGAGTAGAATTCAAGTAAAACTGATATCTTGTTTTTCTGTTTGTCGTTGCTATGGAAATATCGATTTTCCTGAAAAATATATAATATCAAACTTCAATCCAATTCCAATATCTGGTGTAAATTTCACATCGATCTGAGTCCGGGAAGTTTGCTAAACGGCCAAATGAAAATGTTTGGTATGGTCCAGAAAAAACTATAGAGAGATACCTTAAATAAAATATCAATATTTTGAAACCGGAAATACGTTAAGATGGAACGAGTATATTTGGGAGCATGAAATCACTAACACGATTCTATGAGCCAAAAGTCCAACATGAGCTGCTGAAATTGAAGACGTCTGGGTGTGGCTAATTAACAGTGTGACACAGCGCAGAGAATGAATGCTGTGCACCTCCATGATTATGCTGGAATTTAAGGTGGCTCGACTGGATTTTTTAGGGGCAACACCGCTCAAGTTTGAGAACTAACCAGATCGTCATTAACAATGCCATCGAAAAACAATCACCACAGCTGAATTAGGTAAATCTGCGAGAGAAAATTAGTACATTGGAGCCCCGATTTTATTGTCTTACATGTTTTCAATGACCTTGAAACTTGCAGGCCATATACACTGATGACAAACCTCGAGATTGACAAGTTTTATTGCATTTGTAGATGTAGACCAAATTATATACAAAAGTGGCAACAAGAGCACCTCAATGCACGCTCATCAAATCCGTTTTTTTCGCAATCGGTCGTGGCGATCCCCATCAATCTTGTATACACAATTTAAAATGGCATCAAACTACTATGAGATGAAACTGCATTCTCAAAGCGCATCGTGTTCTTCAGATATTACCCTGTTATCTACACAGTATGTTTTTAACTTTATTTATAACCCTCAAAACTTCATCCCCAAAAATTTCGATAACGCTCTTACAGAATTTGTTCAAACTTTGCCAACATTGAGGCAGGTACAGGAGATACATGCTCCCTTGAGCGATTTCCGAAAAAATCTCCTGGTGCCGAGCAATACAAACGAGATTGATAAGCGTGATGACGTCATTACATTGCTATGACAACTCTGATGTCAAAATAACACTGGTCATAACAAATTTCCATCTTTACCTAATTCAGCCGTGGTGATCGTTTTTCGATGCCATTATTAATGATGATCTGGTTAGTTCTCAAACTTGAGTGGTGTTGCCCCCAAAAAAATCCAGTCGAGCCACCTTAACCACCAGTTGTGACACATTTTGGTGTGCATATGGATCATGAACAAGTTCATGCAAACTACTTTGCATGGGACCAATGCAAAATGAATATTGAGTAAGAAAGATAGGTCAGAAGTTTTTTTCAGGAATAATAAGCAACAATTTCAAAAAGCTTACGAGAACGATTTTTTAACAGTGATTATCAATCACACGGGACCATCAGAGCACTTAAGTCTAGACGAAAAGTTGAGTATTGATGGAGGTCAATTACCTCTGCTACTGCCGAATTACAAACTTGGGTAATGTAATTAACATTATATGTTAGCATACATTCTGGATGACTGGGCGGATACATTCCACAAGTCAGAATCAAATAATTTTTTGGAAATCATGTTCTATTTAAACGGTATGTCTTCTTCTGTACGCAGACCATGTTTTCCCAATGGCTCAAATCTTTACATTTATTAATGCGTTTTTGATCACACACAAAAAAAATAAAACTTCAGTTGGGTCTAATCGATGAAATTCGATAATCAATAAAATCGATTGTAATCAATAATAGATAGTAATTAATCGATTGAAATCAGAAATAAATGAAAATCAAAGATCAAAAGAGTTGTGCCTATAGATTTTCATTAATTTTGATCAATTTTCGTCCCTTTTATCTCTTTCTCAAATTTTAGATTGTCAATGGTAATCCTTCACGTGTAATAATGATTTTAGATACGTTTGTGCTACACATTACAAGGCATTAGCAAATAATTTGAAATTTTTTCTCTTACCAAAAAGAGATCTGTCATTTAATTTCTGCTTTTCTCTAAATGTGTCATAATTACGAAAAACTTGATTGAACGGTGGGCTGGTGTGTTCAAACTCTCTTCGAAAAGTCTGGTCAGTTGAAACTCGTGATATGTCGCCAATGCCTTCAAAAATAGCCCTCTATACATGTAATCTCTGTGAACAGACATGGATTCACTGAACGACATATCTTGAAAGTACCCGGAGCTTGCAAAATGTTGTATAGATTCATAAATGGTTCATTTATTAAATCTGATATAAATAGATAAAAATCAATACAATTAAGAGGACTTGACTTACGAATATCGATTTCCATCGATTGGTGAAACCAATCAATATTAATCTATTGATTTTAATTGATTATATTGATTTTAACGATTGGTTTCCAATGATCGATTTTCATCGACTGGACCCCCTGGGCTCTAATTACCTTTTTTATTTTGGGTACCAAAGACTATTATGCTAATTGCTTTAGTAAATGTAACAAAATTCCCATCCATCTGAATAAGTCAAACTTGCGTCTGGACTTTTTACTCGTCACAATTCTGAAGTTCAGACAATATCAATGCCACACCAAACTTAACACTGTGGAGTTTTAATTTCTGTTATTCACAATTGTTGGCACAACTTATGCTGCATGCTGCTTCTTCCAGGCAGCGAGTGGCCCATGGTCTGCTATGTACTTGGCATTTACTCCATCAGGTATCAGTTTGCCAGAGGCTCGCCACTGCTCATAAGTCTCACGATCAAACTTGGTAAAGCCCCACTTCTTGGACACATATATCTAGAAAGAAAACAAGTATTGCCATCAGAACACACCCACTAGAGCCAAGAATATTTATTTTACTCACTTTCTAGCCCGGTTCGGAATTGCATATCTCACATTCCCTACTTAAAAAACATCCACTGGGTTAAAAAGAGAAAAATAATGTATGTACGAAAAGTGTTAATCACCTTCTGCCTTCCGGGGAACTTGAACTTAGCTCTTCTCAAGGCTTCAATGGCAGAGGCTTTGTTTCCATCCTTTGTCCTCACAGACATGATGACTTGTCCAATGTTAACACGTGCAACGGTACCCTGGGGTTTACCAAAGGCACCACGCATACCAGTCTGAAGCCTGGAATAAACCAGTATCAAAAATATAAATACAGATACATGCATTACCACTCTGAAATAAATGCTCAGAGGCAAAATATACACTTTGTCCTTTTGCCATTGCAACAAGATTGTTTTTGTTGTTAGATTATAACAAGAATGAGGGGTTCAGACTGCCAATCAATACCTGAAATGGGAATGCTTCATTGGTTTGCTAAAAGTAATATAACAACCACCTCAACAGAAAGCCAGCTGTGTGCTACTTATTCTCTTCTAAAATATAATCACAAGAATTCCACTTGATAAAATGTGATTTTGGTGAGTGACAAGAGATGAACTGCTGGAAGAACAGTGGCAGCAAGAAGTGATTATACAGATTTTAATTTCAGCAAAATAGTTTTGGCATTGTTTAGTTAAAAGAGTTTTGAATTTTGCTCTGCAAGACATTAATATTTTCAAGAGAAACAAGCTTATTTACAGCACTTGTAAAACACGTCATGTTTGATGATTTAATATAAATTGGAAATCCTGATTTACTTCCTGAATGCTTTCCAGATGGAGACGTTTGTGACAAGCAACTTAGGAAGTTAAAAGCTTAGCACTAGAACTGAGACAAGAAAAAATAAAACTGACTCAAGCTGGAAGGTGAAGACAGCAGAACACCAGGGGATTCTAAAATCTTTCCAAGCACAATCAACACAACCTGTGTCAGTTCTTTGTACCTTGCTGATCAGAGGATTCCGTTTTTAGTTTGAAAATAGAATTTTACCTTCATAATAATGATTGTTTCTGGTTTGGTGTTATATGGTGTTGTAAATCACAAACATTTAACATTCAATCAATGTTTTTGTCTGCACTGATACACTAAAAGCAGGGCAGTTCTTTTGGTTGTTACTCCAGTTATACAAAACTAACTTACCTATCAGCTCCAGCACACGACAACATTTTGTTGATCCTGATAATGTGGAATGGATGTAGCCTCATACGCAGATGGAAGGAATCTTTACCACAGTGCTTCACCATGTACTTGTTGCAGCAGATACGGGCTGCCTCCAAGGCTTCACTAGACAGCTGTTCATACTCATCTGACACCATATGAACACAGAGTGGCAGCTCATCCACACGTGCCTTCTTACGACCCAAGTCATAAATCCTGATTTTGGCATCTATGACATAATATAGCAAGTGTAGTTAAAATTTATATACACAGCAATTAACAACTGCAGGTTGATTTCATATACAGGAAGTTTGGCAATTTTTTTTTTAAGTTGATCACAAACGGCCTTAATCTTCATCATTCAAAACCATCCTTGGTTATTTTTGGGTTTTCATCATTCTGTTGGTGTTTTCTATGTTAGAAAACTATTATTTCGAGGTCTCCTTTAATTTTTAGAGTCATCAGAAAAAAAACATTGGAACATAGCTCTTTTAAGGCCAAATGTAAAAGTTAACTGGCTGAAGGTCATTTTTTGATCATTTTCAGTCGTTGTACTTTTAGGTCATTTTTAGTCTCCTTCGCAGCCGTGGTTTGGGCACGTCACGTAACGTTCCCTCCCCCACCAACAGCTGCTTAAACCAGAACCACATTCCTTTCGATAGTTTAGCCAATCACAGCTTCGCTCACATTTTTCTGAGCCAGTCGCGCCAAAACTCACCGACTAAACCAATCAAAAGTTGCGTCTTGTCGTGACCCCAGCATTGGAAACGTCAAACGGACGGCAGTTTGCCGCCTTAGGAATTTGACACGCACCAGACATCGAATAAAACAAAGATTTACCTTAATAAAACCCCGTCTGATTTAAAATCTTATGTGCAAAACAATTAATTCCAAGTTCAACAGGAATCTTAGCTCAAGATTTGAAGTTAATATAACAGCTTTTTGGTTAACAGCAACTGTCACGTTTTTGCCGATAGGTGTCAAAGCAACTGGGGTTGAAACAAAAGGAATGGAATGTGGTTCAGGTTTAAGCAGCCGTTGGTGGGGGAGGAAGCGTTGCGTGACGACCACAAACAACAGCTGCAAAGGAGACTTGGTCAATTTAGGTCACTGTAGATCTCATTTTAGGTCTTTTCTTCTTTTAGTAATTTTAGTGATTAGTACTGTGCAGTACTGGCCACCTTGCCAGAACATTGACAAATGTTTGAAGGCAGAATGGAGACAGTGATAAAATTCCTCACCTGGCACACCACGGCAGAAGCGTGACTTGGGATATGGTTTGTTCTTACAGTAGCGGTAACTACAGAAGAAATATAAAGTTAGTGATCAGTTTTCCTGCAAAACATTACCTCACATAAATGCCTTTTATATGTTAGCAATTTCATCAAGTATTTATATCATGCAATTTTGTTAAGATTTGTGCAGGGATTTCAAGTACAACGCTTGTTGCTCATCAGTCTAAAAATCACAGAATTCAAAACCTGACACCTGTTAAGAAGTCTCGTATGGCAGTTTATTTTATACAGAGTTTTGGTCAGTATTTTGGTCAACCCTTGCCATGCAACATATGGCCTAGCTCATAAAAATAAACACCCACATTTAGACATTTTATTTAGACGTTTTATGTTTTATAACAAAGCTCGAAATTTCCAATATGATTCTCTGAGCACCTGAAATTTCTCGTGAATTACATGAGGTATAATTTGATAGCGATTCATGATACGTTCTTCACATTTATCAACAAACTTACCAACGGGCAGGTCTGCGCCCCATTTTGACTACACTGAAATGAGAAAAATTGTGCACAGTCACGACTGAATCACAAAGAAAAAATAAACTTAGGATGCGATGGGAGAACTTGCAAAGTCACAATGACTCGAAGATTCAACAAAACTAACTTAATCCTAACAAACAAAAAATATCCCTGCCAACTCCTTAAACAAGTTTGGATTTTCATGAGCGAAAGTGGTCTATTCATTAAACCGCAAATAAAATACTACAGACTTGTAGGTTCGCCTTAGTCTAATTTACGAACGAATAACATGATCAGATTAAACGATGAAATGTTAGTTTTTAATGGCTAATTTTGGTAAAATAGAAAAGCAGAAGAGACAGCAGATGCTTTTTCTTGCTTTATACAGTGGTATTATTAGATAAGAACAAATGATGCCCACAGATTCAACAAGTTATTTTTTCCAACTTTCCACTAATTCTCACACTTACCAAAACGATGGAAAAGGAAGGCAAAGAGGTGCGATGTCCCGGATACTGACCAAGGCAAATCCGCTGGCTGGGAGACTGTTTACTGTGGGCTCACGTTTCCCATACGAACACCGTAAACGCACCAAGTTAGTAGACTGAAGGGTCCACCAAGGGAAAAGCCCTGGGAACGAATACCCTAAAATTCCGGTTATTAGCCCTGGGCTTATTATACAACTTCGTAAGGGGTTTGAGTGGGCTTACGGAGGGTCTTATATCCGGGGGAGCTTATAAGCGGAATAAAAAATACGTTTCGAAACGAGCTACAGCAGTGTTGATCGAAATACGTTTTTAAGTTAAAAGTCGTAATAAAGCAACATTTAGCCCTGTTCAGTCATCCAGCAGAGGGGGGCTTATATCCGGAGGGGCTTATAACTGGATGTATTTTTTTGTTTCCAGGTAAATGGGCCTATAACTGGGGGGGGGGGGGGGGGGCTTATAACCAGAATTTTACGGTATGTCGTCGATATACCCCCGGGGGAGGTACTCTGTATATTTTTGGGTGGGGGTGTGCCGCTGGGAATCAGAAACCCTTACCTTGTAGCAGATCACGTTCAGCTGATTTTGCAACCCTATACTAGACTAGACACCGAAAATCCCTACCCTATCCCTTGCTCTTTTTAGAACTGTATCGCTATTAGTGCTCCTAATTCAATACCATCTGTCAACAACGTTACCGCAATGATTATATTTACGTTCAGGGAAGAATCTTTCTCTTCCGAGCTTCTATTCCTATTCTAGTCTGCGAGCAGGCTCCCAAAGAAAACGGCGAGCGAAGCGAGTCGAGAAGGGCCTAGGGGAGAATTGAATCTCTCCCCGCCTTTTTCCATTCCCCCACCCCCTCCTTTCTCTTGCCGCTTTCTTTTCGCCCCATCCTCGACCGGAGAGCCTTTTCACAGGCTATTTCTATTCTGGACTTCATTCTTCATATCACTGATCAGTTTCCCGGCCAATGATATTCTAGACCAAAACTCTCTGATTTCTATACCCTATCCTGGACTAAACTGCTTTAAAACCATACCCTTCACAGTGGCACATACCTATATAGTTCACATATGGGAGCCACCCCCGGGCGGATATACCGCCACCAAATAAGGGGAGAATAGGGGGTGGATGCTTGTGCTTTTTGTTCGAATTTACCCTGAAAAGATTGGCGTATGACGGTCCCATTTTAGTTCCCATTGCCGGGCCTTTATTTGTCTGTGGTGCTGATCGTTAAAAGGAAAAGTTACTAAATACTTAATCACTGTTAATGTTTTTCCATCTTTTCATTTATGAAACTGTCCCCACAAAATCGTGGGAAGCTTAAAGAAAACTTTCCTGGGGGGGACATGCCCCCAGACCCCCCTAGTGGTTCCTATGAGATTGCCTTGGGGCAGAATCAGCAAGGCCGCCGTCTCTACACGACGCACTATGCAGAGGCACCCAACGAATGGTTTCGGTAAAATATCTGTTCGGAAAGACCAAGCTCGCCTAATTTTTTCGAAAAGCACTTAACATCTAGAGTTTTCTTATTTGGCATGCCACCTTGGAATGACGTCTAGAAATTTCGTCAACTTTGGGATGCCAGCTACAAATTTCTAATTTCTAAGCAGTTTTTGCCCGGCTACACATCGTGCTCATCACGAAGATTTGATTATTTGAGTGATATTGGGTGTGGCGTTTATTTGAGGGCGTCGTTTTTTCGAAGCATTAATTAATTATGCACCTTTGGCACTGAGCGGTGCAGCGGGATCGGCAATGAAGGCCGGTTAATTGAATATTTACGAAAAGTGCTGTCAGTACGGATTATAAATTTAACCGCTCGCTTTACGTGTATGCGATGACCTATTTGCCAATTATATTACTTTTTAACGAAAAGCGTTAAGGTCCCCTTGACAGTGTCCCAGCACGCGCTTGTTGTGACGTTCTGACCAGTCTCGTTATGTTAAATTAATTTTGGCCCAATATCTCGGTTGAACAAAGTTTTCGCCGGGACAAAAACTACGGCTATTCTTTTCGGATAACTTGTAGCTCATCTACGACTTTCGGGAAAAGGGAACAGTTTTCCTAAAAGTTTTGTGAAAAGAATGCTGTCAGCTAAGACTCTCGGGTAAGTAAGGAATCGGCTAAAAATTTCGAAAAGATAAAATTGTGCCAGATATTAAAAAAGGCTATATTAAGGTCGCGCAGGCCCTTGCTCATTAATAAATTCATTAGCTAAATTTCTTGAGGGGGTGTTATCTTGTAAAGCTTTAATTCTCCGAATTTTGAACATCGATTCCTCTAAATCTTATCAAGGATATTAGGGGATGATTGAATTACATCATGGTTGTAGTTTTACGGGCAGCTCGCCGGTAATGGTGATGTTTCAAGCTCTCAAAGCTAAACTGTAAATAATGCGATTTTGTGTCCAAGTTTTCTGCTGGAATAGAGCAAGAAATTAAATGACTATACACTCTAGAAATAAATCATAACCTCTTTTGTGCCCTGACAGAAAGACATTTCTCGAATTCATAAAAGTTAAAAAGTTATTGACTTCTAAAAGAGTAAAAATGTGAATTCTTAACTTTGAAACGTTATATCTGAAATGCTCGGAGACATTAGCTCTGTAAAAGCTACTCTATAATCCGAGGGTAAATAAAGTATTCACTTCACTTCACTTGAAAGGGAGTTTGGTAAATTCACTTCTGTCAGGGCACAATAGTGTACACCACGTTTATGTTCCTCGCGAATTAACTCCCGAAATTCTGTATCGTTGGAGAAAATTTGGACACAAAATTGCAGGTTTTGCCGCTTCCGAAGACCTTCCGAGTCAGTGTTTACAACAACGTGCGCTTTATTCGAAGCTTCGAATCTAATTATGCTAAATTACGATAATTCGCTACGTTCCAGCGCACGGGACACAAAGCTGAGAACAATAAGGTGTAATTACTTATACAAAGAACTTTAAGAAATATATTCTCATGAATATTTCGATTGTTGTCGGCTTCAGTCGTCGCAGTTCGTGCATACTCTTAAAATAAAGGCATACATAATTATGGCAAGGGTCCTGCGCGACTTAAAGGACGTTCGCGCGAAAATCATCTAACATTGACTTCTTTCCAAAACTTTCACCACTGTGAGTTTATGGGTTACTTATGTCAGAAATGTAAAAAAATTGGGGGGGTCACCGAATTCGTTTCGAAGATAAGATCTTATAAATCGGCCTTCGTTTCTCACAATGGCGACAGTGTCTGTTTGCCCAAAAATAATGCGAATAAATTCATGAAATGCAATTTTAGTGTCTAAGGGCCAATTCGCACTAGCGGAAAAATTTTGTAACAATTGGTAGATTTCATCACTTGTGTGTCACTTGTTACAGAAAACAAGTGCGAATACGTTTATTGAGACCTAGAACGTGTCAAACAATTCAGGAAAACAAAGAAGCAGTTGTCTTATGATTGGTCCGCGTTGCACGCGCGATACATTTTGTCAAACAATCACAAAAACAAGTGCGAACGACTTGTCGGACAAGTGCAAAGTTTTGTCAAAACGGACAAATCTTCAAAGGGGCCGATGTCCTGCCTCAAGGCAGGACAAGTCATGACAAGTCGCATTCCAACGCCCCTCATAATACCAGATAACAATACGTTGTTGATTGGCTATTGTGTTTGGTCTGGATTGTACTAAAAAACAACACGCGTAATTTTTCCGCGATAGGCGGCAAAACATGTTTGTGTGCTGAGGTGAGGTCGTGGAAGGATGGTAATACCGGTGTTGAAATAAATGAATGCGGAGGGAACCAGTTTGTGCCGATAAATGGAGGGGAAAAGAAATAGTTTACTTGCCACATTTTCCCCGCAGGTCAGCACAAAAACATCACTACACGCGCACTTCAAATGCAGATCGTTTTAAAATCTTTTACCACGTGGACCTGCTTGATTATTTGATATTTGCACAAGACGACCGTGCCGAGAAATGTACCAGGATGCCAGAAGCACGTGCAGAGCAATTGTAATAATAATTACACCTTTTGTTTTCTTCAAAATGTCTCTGACTTGTCGCGACAATCTTGTTTTTGTCAAAAATGTTATGACATTTAAAACTTGTCCGCTAGTGCGAATCGGCCGTAAGGGCCAATTCGCACTAGCGGAAAAATTTGGTAACAATTGGTAGATTTCATCACTTGTGTGTCACTTGTTACAGAAAACAAGTGCGAATACGTTCTTTGAGACCTAGAACTTGTCAAACAATTCAGGAAAACAAAGAAGCAGTTGTCTTATGATTGGTCCGCGTTGCACGCGCGATACATTTTGTCAAACAATCGCAAAAACAAGTGCGAACGACTTGTCGGACAAGTGCAAATTTTGTCAAAACGGACAAATCTTCAAAGGGGCCGATGTCCTGCCTCAAGGCAGGACAAGTCATGACAAGTCGCATTCCAACGCCCCTCATAATACCAGATAACAATACGTTGTTGATTGGCTATTGTGTTTGGTCTGGATTGTACTAAAAAACAACACGCGTAATTTTTCCGCGATAGGCGGCAAAACATGTTTGCGTGCTGAGGTGAGGTCGTGGAAGGATGGTAATACCGGGGTTGGAACAAATGAATGCGGAGGGAACCAGTTTGTGCCGATAAATGGAGGGGAAAAGAAATAGTTCACTTGCCACATTTTCCCCACAGGTCAGCACAAAAACATCACTACACGCCCACTTCAAAGGCAAATCGTTTTAAAATTTTTCACCACGTGGACCTGCCTGATTATTTGATATTTGCACAAGACGACCGTGCCGAGAAATGTACTAGGATGCCAGAAGCACGTGCAGAGCTATTGTAATAATAATTACACCTTTTGTTTTCTTCAAAATGTCTCTGACTTGTCGCGACAATTTTGTTTTTGTCAAAAATGTTATGACATTTAAAACTTGTCCGCTAGTGCGAATCGGCCCTAAATATTGTTTAAGGGGATCTATTAAGCAAATTGATTCAACTGGTGATGTTCCGACATAAATTACGTGCGTAGAAAAGACGCGCAAAAACAATTAGCGCGAACGTGTGCGCATCCTTGCTGCGCATGATTTTTGGCGTCATTTGGACGCGCACCAATTTCGTCCCCAGAGCCCGCGTCCCCTTGACCAGTCAGAAGGATCACGGGCTCTGGGGTCCAGATTGGACGCGCACGAGCGCGCGCACACACATCATTACGGCATTTCCTAGCATGGTGACCCCCATTTTTAATGCACTATTTTAAATGACATACGGTTGACAACAAAATATCGCGATTTAAAGAAAAGTTTAATACTCTACTATGGGATATTTTTATTCGAATGCTTTAAGAAGCACGTATTTAGGTAGTGCTGCTCACGTGCGTACGTAGCAAAATCTTTAATTTCTTTCATAATCTTAATTCCTGTTCAATTAAAATAGTTTGTTATGTAAGATTTAAGTCTATTTTGTTGAACTGCTCCGATATTTTAATGCAAGAAATGATTTTTTCAAGAAATGATAGTTCCCTTTTAGGATTACTAGGGTTCCTAATGTAAACCTCGTGGGTCATATATTTACTATAATAGCCATCCAGGTTACACAAAAAACGAGCACGGTAACCCCTATCTTTTATTGGAATTTTGTGATGCTTATAACATAGTCATGAACTGGACCAAGTCTCAAAAAATTTTAAATACTCCTTCATTTTCAGTGGAATCACCTTAAGCCTAGGAACGTTAAAACTAATCGAAAAACGACGTTTTAGAGCTTTTCTGGAAATTTCCTCGTTGGGTGCCCCTGACCATGGCAGGCGCGCGCTAGAAAAATGTAATTGTCGCGTAATGATTTACGAAACTCACGAGGGCAAAAACAGTTTCTCGATGGATACATGGCTTTTCTTTTGCGTTGTTTTCTGAAAACGTTTTGTCCGCTTACGTAGGTATTTGGGTTACACTGGATGGCAAAGATTAGGGTTTGTTCGTGTTCGTGTTAGTTTGTTTAGGTTATTAGCGTTATGGGAGACGCAGTGGCCCAAAACGGCCCAAGCTCAGTATGTGAATGTTTTTGGCGCATCTTGTGCTAATTTTAGACGGGTTTATGAGGGAAAACAACGTCTTTATTTTGCCCATTTTTTTCGTGTTAAATGAGCAGTATAAATAATGCAAAGCTGCGGTCTAACAGTACATTTCACTCAATTGCTAAAGTAAAGTGTCACGAAAATACCAGCAACTAAACATGGCGGCGAAAAAATGTCGAAAGAGAACTAGCCATACGTTTCTGAATCTGAATTAAAATACAACACCCCGGGTACAAAACCATGAACTACGGAACACACAGATTTATTTACATTGCAATTTACAAGAGTACATAGACAAAAACAATCCTTTAAGTACAATTCAGACTGACAATTCTAACTTAAAGGAAAAAGCCGGGTTTGCATGGGCCAAGCCATTTCTGTTGAAAAAAACGTTAAAGGAAAATGTAAGTGTGAATGAAATAAGCATTTAATAATCAAACTGTCATAACTAAACGGTTTAATCAAAAGTAAATGGACATAAAAAAAGTTTTTAGTAATCATATCAATGGCTCTCATTCTCTCAATTGACGCACCGTAGATTACTTGACAATTTTTCAGCAAAATAGAGTGCAAATACAGCGTGTTACCTATTTGGAAAACACAAATTGAAATGGCCGTCGAGTAATGGTAAATATTTTTCCAAATTCAGCAAATCGATCGAAAGTGGTGGTGCTTACCATTACCATTCAGTTATTGTTTTCCCTTGACTGGAGAGCGGAAACGGGAAAAATAACTTAATGATAAAGAATTTTCTGACCGGGAATACCTCAAAACGGTGTCAATTTCCTAACGGATTTTCCGGATCTGTTCCATTGCTTTCGAACCGAATCGAAACTGAAACTACCGGAGCATTAATAATAGATATACTAGAAATCGATAAAAAACACACACTCGCAATTTCATTTTTCCACAAATTTGACTGGCAATATTTTTGCGGAAATTTGGCTTGCTCTTAGTAAAATGTTTGGACGTTCATTTTGAAGAAAACAACACTGTTTTACGGTTCTGTCTTACCACTCTCCAGGACGATGTCCACTGGTGTTGTGTACCGTTTAAGATACAGTGAAGGTGTGTTGAGGTCTTGAGAGTTCAAAGTGTACTCGATGAGATCTGAATGCATACAGTATAGAAACCTGTTAGAAATTTCAAACTAGTGACAGTTCCTTTAAATCACAATAACTGCCTGCAACAAAACAAAAACAAAAAACCCTCTGGCACCCAGGGTAAGTTACACGCACTCACACACAACAAATACTCTGTTAAATTATCATGATAACTATTATTTGTGAGTATGTTATTTGTTAGTGGCGCTTAAAGGACAGATGGCGACGATAATGATAAGTAGCGAAAGTAATATAAGTCGGGGGCACCCAACGAGAAAATTTTACTATAGGTGTCGGTACACCGTTTTCAAGTTATTAGTGTCTTAGTTATTAGTGTTGCCTTCTCGAAAATCGTAGCTACCCTTTTTTCGTACCCAAAACGGTATTTTTCGCTCCGAAAACAACAGGTATTGCTTTCCCCATGTCACGAAAGTTTGACCTAAAGAAATCTCCTCTTTTTCATCACTCTTTAATCCGAAAATCGTAGGCGATCATAGGTCTTCCGAACAGATATTCACCGAAACGGTCTGTTGGGTGCCCCTGATAAGTTGTCAGGTAAGCAGTGTAAGTATTCGTGCTGTGAGTATATTTTGGTGTTGAAAAAAAAAATGGCATAACACTACGTTAACTTGTTCAGCATGTGCGATATAAGAATATAATGTTCAGATGAGAAAGCAGACCGCATAATTCACTTGTCTTATCAGGTCTCTGTCAATGTCATGTTATTAAAACTTCCCTGCTGCCTCATTCAGGGGTGGTGAATGGTCCTTCAAAAAATGCGCGTGTCGCAAAATTTAAGCCAAATTCCAGGGGTCTCGTCGTCTCGTATTTTTATGGAGGGCCTTCTCGGAGTCTCGATTTCTTTTTCAATGCTAAGGAAGTCTCGGGCTCGCAGAAAATGTATCAGTCTCGCCGTCTCGCAAAGTCTCGCATTTACCATTCGACACCCCTTCATTCATAGCCTGCATGCAGCCGGCATACAGCACAAGCACGCTACCTCCTTCAGTATGCGAATAATAACTGAATCAAAACCCACACAAATAAACTAACACATGCATTCTGACTTGGTATCAGTGGCATGATCCTGCCAATAATAAATATTGCTAAATGTTGACAAGGGTTGTGGCTCAGAAATAAAACATGAATCGTGCGTTTTAGCTCCACCTCAAATATGTTTTTCAAACATTGTGGAACGAAATCACAGATTAACTTCCATCTAACTAAATTGAGATACCTTGTCTTACTAAGAGGTCTGGTACTTTTTCGGGTAACTGGTCCATGGTATTTGTAAGGCTGATCTGTGTGCACAAAAGAGAATGACAGTGAACTTCTGTAAATGAAAACAATAACACAGAAAGCTAAATAAATCTGCATTATATCTGTTGGCCTAGTACATATAGAAGATGTTAATGTTTCATAGGTTATAACTAAGCAACCCAGTGACTGACTCAAAAGCAAACTTGTAATCTGATTGACTATGCAAGGGCTGTCTTAAATTTTTGATAGGCTGTGCTGGGAGCGCATGCAAGTAAAATTACCAAAATCACAAACCAAAACTAGCAAATAAACCATTTTCACTGAAATTTTTGTTGAATAGATATTCTGAACAGGCTTTCTGTTGGTTTCTATCAGCTTTTGATAGTTTTTGTACTTTTGTACCTTTCAGTTTTGTACCTTTTTTGTATGCCAAACATCAAGAAAAAAATTAATATTTAACCTTTTAAAGAGCAACAAATGTGCAGTCGTGTTCCATCAGCAAAAAGAAAGCAAATGGGAGAACCAATCAGATCCATGGATTTTAGAGGTCCCCTGTTTTATGAGTCAAATGAGTCTACGAGTCATGAGTCAATGAGTCAGGGTTATTTTTTAAAAAAGTAGGTTATTTTATATTCCTGTATTCAAGTTAGCTTAGAAGCACTCCACTTTGTGTATGGTTAGTTATACTCTGGGTTGCTTGCGGTTAGTTCCACTCCAGTGTGCTTGCAGTTAGTTCCACTCCAGTTTGCTGGCAGTTATAAAAAAGTTCCACTCTGGTTTGCTTGCGGTTAGTTCTATTCTGGTTTGCATGCGCTTTTATTAGTTAGCAAGGACAGCACTATTTTCAAATAAATAACCATAATTTAAAGTTTGACTCATGACTTATTGACTCATTTGAGTCATAAAAACTTTACTCTCGGATTTTCAATAGAACATGACTGAATTTCTACTAATTGCAAATAGAATACAATCGCGTGCTTATTGCTCTAAAAAAAGAAAATTACTTGTGATACACAAAATTGTAGGTTTTGGAATGCATATCCTTTATTAATAGTGTGTACTAAAACAATGAGCAAATAGTTAACAAGGCATTGCCCAGGGGGGGAGGCCATAGTCTAATAATTAAATTATAATTGCTAATTACAAGAATGAAAAATTTAAACTAAAAAAGTATATATGTCATGCTAATAGAATGAAAGATCAACTCTGTGATGAGATTTTTCTTAACACACTCTTGACCTTTGGAAGTTTTCCCAAGTATTCTGCTAGCTTTATAACAAGTGTCAGGGCTTCTGTGACCTAAAAAAAGCAACAAGTTAGATTTGACCTGAAGCAAAAAAATAATGACATGAGGGTTTCTAATAGGTTTTAAAAACTTAAAAGCAAATAGCAGCCAAGGAATAATCTTTAAAGAAAGAGGTATGTACAGGCCTTTAAGTTTATTGTACAAATTTCAAATGACATCTCAGTGCATCCATCATCTTCAGCATAAATGTGGGTGGGGACAGAGGAGTCTGACCCTCCTGCTCCCCGCCCCTTTCCGTAGTGGTTCCCTCCTCTTTGTCCCATTTCTATTGCAAAATATTACGAAATGTTGCAAATTTTTCTCAATTTCTCCCGGTTCCTGCCCTCCTGTCCCTACCCAAATAAATGGACACCTTCCATAAATGGGTACCTCCCATAAATGGCTACCTTTCATAAATGGGCACCTCCCATAAATGAACACCTTCGATAAATGGCTACCTCTCATAAATAGGTAACTCTAAAAAATAAATGGGTACTTCTCATAAAATTAATGGGTACGTCCTATAAATGGGTACCTCTCACCAATAGGTGCCTCCCCAAATGGTCATTTGCCATTAATTAACACCTCTGTCAGCTGACACTTGAACACAACTACACTGCAATGTAAGGTGATGAATTAAACTAAAAGCGTTTTGACTACTAACCACAACATCTATAGGTTCATTGGTTGTGAATTCCTGCATCCTGGACACTGCAAGGTTGAGAGTTCTGAAACTCCACTGCCCAAATAAACGATTGTTCAGCTTTACGGGGTTAAGGTCTCTCAGCAAAAAGCAATATGACACTTACAGGACCTCATATCTGATTTGTAAGGAGAAAGGGGCTTTAAAAACAAAGCACAAGAAGTTGTCTGTGAAGCCCAATTGAGGGGACTAATACCCTCAAATGGCCAGTTCGTGATCTTCCTCTGTCACATATAATTCAAACTCGTGTGTAAACTCATTCACACTTATTTGCCCTTCAATTGATCAACTCTTAAAATTCCTTTTAAAAGCTTCTCTTCATTTTTTGAATTCCCAATATCACTCAATAGAGTTGCCTTTTTGACAAGATGAACTTGTCTTTATTGCTGTAACTTATACTTTCAAAGGATACATCACCAGTACATACAAGTATCTTGGTGTTTAGTAGCATACCACTGCAAACAAGCAATCAAAGTAGTTGTTAGCTTTTCTGGGCATTTTAAAATTGTATTTTAAATAATTTTTTTATATTTTTTTTATTTTTAATAATAATCAAACTTTATTGAATACTTTTCATACAAACTTGAATCTTAGATGTATCTGGTTAAAACATAATTTATACAAATTTATAATAATAATAATAATAATAATATCACACATTTGTTTAACTGCAAGCTCTGTGGATTTTGTAGAAATTCTTTGTATGTAACACGGCATATTTCGAACAAATTGTTCATCATCAGAGAGGTATTTTAACTCTGATATGCTTATCTATATATAAACAGAACAAATGCATGGATTCGAATCCTGCAAAGGGCATTTGACTTTTTCCAGCATTTCAGGGCTGTGCTCCAAGGGTGCCTGGGTGCCTTAAGTGACTAACTTTTGCCTTTGGGCGACCAGATAATCTTATTTCTTTCATATAAGCTTTATGCTTGGTGCCCTGGATCTCATCGTTTGGAACCTTTGGGCTCCTTGTAATTTTCTTAGAGCACAGCCTTGCATTTGTTCTGTTTATATATAGATAGGTATTAATCAGAGTTTACCTCTCTGATGATGAACAATAAGTCATAATTATTTTACTAGTTACTCCTAGTTTATATATTATGTATGCATGCTGAGATTCCCCTATCTATAATATCTTTGAACCAATCTCTTTATTTTACCATTTTTCTTGTTACCTGATACTGTGTTCGTCTTCTTCCAAGTCTTTTATTACTTTAAGGAGCATGTTGTAAGAAGTCTACAAGAATTATGATGCCAGATATCAATCATTGGTATACAGCTCAACTGCGCACAGGTCACAGATGTAACCATGCAGCTAGTCACTTGGGCACCAAACAATAAAAATCAATAGACCTGGCCTTACGTATGATTACATCAAATCCCTAAAATTACCCCAAGCCTCATTTATATAAATTCTGCTAAATCTCCGGTGCCTTCAATTCATGCTGTTATCATGTGGATATTAACATTATTTCTGCAGCTTTGCCTTAATTAAGTTAGGCTAGGGGGTGACATGTGTCACTAGTCTGACATAATTCATTGGATCCAAACTAAAGAAAGTTTCACCGTACTAAAAACTGATTAACAAAACAATGGCTCAGGTTCCAGGCAGGCAATTGCCAGTGCACCTAGTTGAGAGGATCACAAGCAGATCTGTGCACTGAAATAACCATGGTTTAAAACCAAGCCTACATACTAAAAGAACTGAAGTTTGAATTCTTTCCTCTCTATTTTGTCAACTACACATAAGTGATCAAGAATGTTTTCTGATATTAAATTTCTCCTCCATACTACATGAACAAAAGAGGTTCTCCTACACTTTTTGTGTTAAGCATGTTTCCATTGTAAAGAGTGATTTAAGCTTTGATTTATTTGTGTGATTCATGATTCACAAAGATCATTTCACATGCACTTCAGACCCAGTAGCGGATCCAGGGGAGGGGCCCGGGGGACAACTGATTTTTTCAGAAATAGCACATAAGTGCTGGAATTATCTTCGCAGAATTCAACATTCATAGTCAAGTGGGGCCCCTCCTCAGCCGAAGGTGAATGCATGAATCATCATGTTTTGTACGACTTAACTTCTGGTTAATTAAGAAGACATGTGTTCTAGTAAATGTTAATAAAATTGCTGCAGTAGCACGTATGATTTCGACAGGTCTGCAATGTTGTGTTCTGAAAATCAAATTTTCTGCAGTTTTTAAGCCTTCAACGTGTAGCAGTCTACACATATGGATCACCTTGATTATTGTGTAAACATGGAAAAAATTTTTGGTTATTGTATATTTGCTTCAGAAATATCCCCAGGCCACCCCACTAGAATCCTGTCCAGCCTCATACTGTCTTTTCTCTTGGAAATTCCAGGAGGGGGTGAATACGTTCGCGGGTCGACGGATTTGGCCTTAAAATGAGCACGGATTGCGGTTTTTGCAATAGATTAAGAGAATTTGTGGATTTTCGAAAGAACAGCGGATCGCGGATTAGCTGAGAATTTTGGCCCGGATTCTGGACTCTTTATGTTGGGAAGTTCAGATCGTAGATACCAAAATGAAGTTTGAATCACTTTAGTCGGTCTTCGTCGGTATGTTGGCGGAATTGTCGCACAATTAGAAACGATAAAACAAAACTTGTTAAAAAAAATGGTATAAAAACATCATCTACCGTTCCTTGCAGAATCCTGTAGTAAAACTATACCACGCGAACTTTTCAAGTACTGCAGATTTGGATTTGAACGAAAATAGTGGCAGATTGACGGATTTGGCCAAAAAATAGCACGGATCGGCGGATTTGCCTACCCCTATTCACCCCCCCCCCCCCCTCCCTTCCAGTGATTCTCTGTCTGTGTGGTGGCTATGAATTTGATACATGGAAAGGCGCGATATTTTTTACACAATTGAATTTTGTAGATGGGTATTGGTAAACCCAACTAATTAAATTAAACCAGAAAAATAACTCTTCTGGATACAACAGCAGTTGCATGGAGCTCTTACCTCTACAACATGAATGATATGAACAGGATAAATCAGAAGCAGCCCTGTGACTGCTTCTCCATGAACTTGTGTTTGTAGTTCCTTAAAAAGTCTTTCATAATGAGCTGAAAGGAAGAAGAAAGTGTTCTTAAAACAGAGAATCATCAAGACTCCAAATGGAGAGAGTAATAACTGAAAATTGATGAAGTTAGTACATGTTAAGTCAACTCATGAGAGTTCCTCCTGCATTGTCATTGTTATCAGAAACTTAACATTATTTAAAGTGGCTTTAAACTAAATTTATATGAGAACATTTTTCTGTCTGACACCAATTTTAAGGCAAAGTCCAGACTACAAAGTACGGCACATGTATATATGTACACCTGAGGTGTTCATACATGATTGATTCAGTGATTTATCTTTTTGTGGAATGATTAATGACATCATCACTTTCCTCATTTGCATGGTACAAAAGCATAAATATCACCAATGAAAACGAAAGAAGATATTTCAAAAAGGAAAATGCCATTCTTCTTTATTTCAAAAAGCCTTAAAAATAAGCAGCTGTAATTATTTCTTATTTCATACGCTGGCACCTTTGATAGAGAGGGGGACTCATTTTAAACGATAAATCAGTTAGACTGTATATAAAAGAACTAATTAAAAAGTGGACTTTCTAATGATTTAGCTAGTGCTGTTTAATGACACATTTTCACATACAACTAACAATAAAAGGCAAATATGGTGCGTAAATAAGTATAAAAAATTTACCCTGTTTTCTTGTATAATGAATGTCATGATCTACCATCTAGGTAGTGGGGGAGGGGGATTAATAGAGAGTGAGGACTTAAAATTGAATTTCCAGTGGGCGGGAGGGGGGGGGGGGGGGGCGGTGTACAGAGCTTTTATAGTATTTATATCGTCCATTTTGACATACAAAATTGCCACCAAAGCTATATCCCCTCAAACACTTCCAATACGATCATATTGCTGCCCACGATCAGGGAAAACACATCCAAGACACTTCAATTTCTATTATTTATTTTTCTTTGGGAACATGCATGGCCCGACCCTTGCAAGGAAGGATACAGCTTGATCTGATATTTATATATTAATATACTCAAGCTGACAACAGCATCTCTATACCATATGCCAAATGCAGCCTTTAACCTACACAATGGAGCATGATTAAGGCCCTATGTGCCACCAGGCACGAGGAGGATAGGTGAAGGTCAATCAACTGATTACCCATCGATAACCTATAGATTACTCATTGATATCTGGTGGGTGGGGACAGGAGGGCAGGAGCCCAGGAGAAAAGGGGCGGGAGGCGGGAGAAAAAAGGGCAGAAAGCAGGAGTCCCAAGGTGGCGGGAACCGGGAGAAATTTAAAAAAATTTTGCGACATGTTGTTATATTATATTTTGCAATACAAATGGGACAAAGAGAAGGGAACTGTACTACTACTGAAAGGGCAGGAAGCAGGAGTAAATGGTACAGGAAGTGGGAGGAGAAGTTGCGGGAAGCGGAAGTTTCAGACCCTGGGTGGGGGGACTCCCATATGGAAAGGACGGGGATGCTCGTCGGAAATTTTGAAATTTACCCCTAAAAGAGACCAATTTGGGCGTGGCCGAAGCTTATGCAGACCCCAAAAAGAGACTTTGTTTATATGAATCGAGTACATATAACGAATCAAAATTCTTTCTTTTTTGTTATTTCTTCGCGTGCAACCCCAAACGAGACCTTGACGGCTAAAAATAATGACATTTTGCCCAGAAAACCCTAAGCGAGACCAAAATCTGAAATTTACACCCCTAAGCGAGACGACGAGCATCCCCGTCCATTTCATATGGGAGTCCCCCCCCCCGGGTTTCAGACCCCCCTGTCCCTCCCCACTATCTGCATTGATGTCATCAATTAGTTATGTATGGCTGTTAACAAAACGATATTCTCTACATTAACCTTATATAAAGGCAAAAGACTGCCATGGCCATTTACAGTTGAAGTTCTCTTAATGGACACTCTCGTAAGCGGACAGCCCTACTTACGGCCGCCTTGTTTGAAATCCCGTTTTAACTCTCATACAAAACTCTGTATCTTTACATTCTCGTAAGCGGACATTCCTGTAAGCGGACGCGGACACTTTCAGAGATTACGACTTTAATAGACGTTTTCTTTGTTTCTAAGCTTCCGTAAGCGGACACCCGAAATAAATTCCTATTAACAACCTCTGTATCTTGTTTTTATCAATCAACTTCACATCGCCGTTCGTCACAATGATTTTACAGTAATTACAGACCATATTTCAGTGTTTGTTCTGTCGTCATCTACGTCCACGGTATTTATTGTTAGCTTGGCAAGCTCCCGTAAGCGGCCATCTATCCCCTACACCTCTAGTGGCGCTTACGAGAACCATTCTCGAAAGCGGCCAGCTCCAGTTACGGACACTATTTTCGCATCCTGAGGGTGTCCGCTTACGAGAGCTTCGACTGTATAAGCAGGACGTAACAAATCGATTGAAATCGATCATCGGAAAGCTAATCGATTAATCGACACTACTCGAAATTGATCGATACTTGTCGATTGATTAGTTAATTTAATCGATTGAAATCGATAATCACAAAAATCCCAACATAATCGATTGACCCATTGATGCCTGAAGGTTGAAACGGCGTGAAACCCCTAAAACTACAGATTCCTGCTACTAAATGAACACTAGCAACGCTTTCTATGCTTTCCTTAAACTTTTAATTATATTAATAAACATACTCCTTTGTATTTTCTGAAGCATTGTAGGAATTTTCTAAATCGATAAACACAACTCAAAACAAAGCGGCTAATAAACAACGAAGCAAAATCTCCGCAAGATGCATATCAGATAACAACACGTTCATGTCAAATCTGTTCGCCTAAAATTCCGAACTACAGATTGAAAAATGAAAGAAACTTGAAAGAAACTTTGCCTCAAATTAAATTTCATCTAAAATGAAGCCAAGAAATATATTCATAAGCGTCGAAATATCGAAAATTAAAAGCGAAGAATTAATTATTCACATGTTCACGCTAAAAGCGAAAGTTTTGATTTTATTTGATGGCTCGTCTCAATGGCTTTAAAGATCCTTCAAAAAATTCTATCCATATTCGAAACAATACTGTACATTACCATTTTTGTTTTCAAAAGTCTTGAGAAGCAGCATTACTAGTAAATCCGTGTGTAGGTCCGTCATTTATATTCAAAACTCATTTGGAAGACACCATGTCTTTGCGGCCGTGCAAGGAAAGATGATATCCGTCCTCAGCAATCGATAGTTTTTGATTGAAATCGATGGTTTTCGATTGAAATCGATCATTTTCAATTAAAATCAATAATCACAAAAATGTGGACGATCGATTTCGATCGATTTCCGATATTACTCGATTGATTAGTATCGATTACAATCGATTACAATCGATTTTTATCGAGTATCAAAATTATCGATTGGTTACGTCCTGGTATAAGCTTATGCATGTTTCAACAGCTAAGCTCAATTGTACCTCCGATTTCTTTTCGGTCATTCACATCCTGACGAATTTTAGACACATAAACAAGTCGATGGACAAGTTGTTTCTGTAAAGAAAAAGGGAAATTTGTTCAGTTAGCTTGTTTATCTGCAAAACTTTGCAAAAAAAAATTTGTCTTGGAAATTCCTCGAGAAAAATTGCTTTTATGTTTTCTAGCAATAAGGAATGAGAGCAAGGAAGCAGCAATGTTTTTCTTTCTTACCTTGTTTTGGGCGCGGGTTCTTTCTAGAATAAGATCAAATAAAGACAGTCTCGCCGTGTCATACACTGAATCTTCTTCTCCACCTGGACTTGCCGCCATCTTTATTTCTCCCGCTTCTTGTCGTTTGTTTCCATAGTAACCATGTGAAAAATAAACAAATACTTGCCGTTGAGGCAGCGGTTTCTCTTGAGGGCATGCGTAATTGCGTTTGATCAGGTGAGAAAAGAGGGAGAAAATAAATAAATTGAGGGAAAATGTCGTACCGCGATTTGAGAAGTAAGTAAAATATCTATTGATTTGATTTTTTCTATGTACTGAAAGATAACATTGTTACAAAAACTAACACTTCAGGCAGCACAATAAGATTTTACCTGAGATTGTTGTTGTGTTTTCGTAGATTTCACCGAAATGATGCGTGCCTTGGGCTACCCCAGGCTGATATCCATGGAAAACTTTCGTTCTCCAAATTTCGCTTTGGTTGCTGAAGTCTTGATGTGGCTTGTCAGGAGGTCAAGTATTGATGTCGTTAAATATATTTTTTGAATTATTGATAGAAATATTTAATACAACACTGTCAGTTTAATATCATAAAACTTGCAAGTGAAGTTCTCACATCGACATTATGCCTTACATCTACTCAAATACATGTACATGTAGCAGTGTGAGAAGTGAAGTGCTGTTGTAACACTTCAGCTATTAAAGTGCTCAACAGATAGAGCAATATGTGGATTTGCAGAGTTGGATTATTTGGTCGAAGACACTTATTGCCATAAAGGCGCGATATCATAGGGGTATCATGTATCGGATAGTTATCAGATTTATATTATCGAGATAGAATGAGTCTAATATCTAATATTATCAAAAATTTATATTATGCTAAAGAATATCCGATATTTTTAAAACAATATTATCAGATATTATATCTAATTCGCTATATGAGAATGACAAATCTCTGTCTAACGATATTTTATATTATCCGATATTATGCCGGAAGAAGGAAGAAGGAAGAAGGGGGTATATAAGTAGACTCTAGTATATTCTAAATCGATAATATCGTGATAATATCCAATATCATCGCACTCAAGAAGGAGGAAGGGGGTATATAAGTAGACTCTAGTATATTCTAAATCGATAATATCGTGATAATATCCAATATCATCGCACTCAAGAAGGAGGAAGGGGGTATATAAGTAGACTCTAGTAGATTCTAAATCGATAATATCGCGATAATATCCAATATCATCGCGCTCAGGAAGGAGGAAGGGGGTATCTAAGTAGACTCTAGTAGATACTAAAGTGATAATATCGCGATAATATCCAATATCATCGCCCTTAGGAAGGAGGAAAGGGGTATATAAGTATGTATATATATATATATATATATATATATATATATATATATATATATATATATATATATATATATATATATATATATATATATATATATCGCCTATAAATATCCGATAAACGATATACCAACGATATCGCGCCTAACTCCTTATTGCTACTCAGAGTTTCATGCTTCTTGGGAAGCAACCATCAGGCAACTGATGAATGTACAAATACACATATTTAAATGTATATAAATACTTTCTGATGGAAAGATAAACAAAAGTTGCAGATGAAGTATACCAGTAAGTCATACCAAGTCATCTTATCTGATGAAAACAACTGGTATTTAGTTTGTATCAAATTTCAATCCAGTTATGAAAATGTTTGGACTGCATGGACAAGGTGGGGTAATCTTGCAAGTAATAGTCACTATGAAGAGCTTCACACTCGTGAAAAGTGATACTTTAACCTTCAAGTAATGCTAGTAATGCTGACATAATGCTGGAGTGATGCTGTTTATTCAACAATTGTCCTACAAAATCGCATGGAATATCATCTTTATCATATCATCTGATATTTAGTAGACGAGGCCACAGGCCAAGTTGGCTAAAAATCAGGTGATCTTTTGCAAGATTGAGCAGCTAATTGTTTTAATTACATAACAGATTAACGATTTTAACAAAAAATTAAACTGGAAGATTATTCCATTGGCAAATGGCCATATACGTGAAAGAATGCTGTCCAGCTGCTGACTTGGCACAGTGGCACAGCTTATCCTTAGATCTTGTGTTGAGTGAATGGACTTGAGATCTCAACGTAAACTTTTTGCTTAAGTATGCTGGGGCAAATCCTTTAATACACTTGAATGCCATAACCTCATCTCTTACCTGAAGCTGCTGAGTGACCGGCAGCCACTAAAGCTGCTTTGGGTATAATTTGCACAAATTTGTTGAATAATAACTAATAGTATAGTTAAAGTGCTTTGTTGATAATAAGGGTTGGCTGATCGATGCCTGATGATGATAAACACAGCATTTAAAGACAACATAAGTTTTTTTTTATTTAAAATGCTTTGAGACCCAAGGAGAATTCATTATCTGACAAGGGAATTTCACATTAGATTTTAAGTGAAAAATTGATGTTACAGAATTCACAAAGCAAAATACATGTATATATACAATGTCATAAAAAAGGCTGTGGTTGTTCATTGTGGTAAAGAAAATAATAACAAAGTATTATTGTTTGTGTCATGATGTAGTCACTTGTGATGTGAATCATGATGTTTTGACTGCATGCTGCTAAGCTTCATCAGATGATAAAGGGTAAGGGGAACGAAGGGTACCTTCATTTGCCTGATGAAGACTAGCAGTATGGGGTCTAAATGTTGCAAATCATGTTACAAGTGTCTACATTATGAGACAAACAATAATACTTAATTATTATTATTATTATTATTATTATTATTATTATTATTATTATTATTATTATTATTATTATTATTCAGAATATACAAGTATATTTGTTTTTTCCTGTATGAAATTCAGTGTCAAATTGCTATCCCAGGAATTTTCCCCATGGTGTTGTTTTCTACATCTGTAGGTACCAAATACCAAACCTTTGAAAAAAATTGAGAAGTTTGAGTAGACAAAGGATACCTTCATTTTTTCTCAGTCAACACTATTAGTTAAGGTAAAAAAGTGTTTAAATATTCTAGGCTAAAATTACATGCTGTACATCTTTTATAGATATGACCCAAATGTTGAATTACCCATGGATGTTGACACTGAACAGGACAGAGTATTGTTCATAAAGTCAGTGGCTCAGTTCATGGTAAGTCTCACATTATATTAGCTTAAAAATTACTTTTAATTAATTTGTAAAAATCATTCTAGAGAAAGGGATGTCAACTAGTAATATTTTAGTCGGTAGGACAAGCCATGCTGAAATCATTCCAAGATCTTCCCCCCCAATCCCTGCCCCTTTCCATCCATCACATGTAGAACTCATATTTGTCTTAGTAGCTTGTGCCATAGCCTCCCACGCAGTCATTTTTAGGGGAGATCGGATTGCACTTGCTCCCCACAAATGCCTGCTCAACCAAGAGCAACATTCCTTTCCCATTGTTTGATTTGCTAGATAAAGAAACCAATTACCACTGAGACAATGTCTGTGATGACCAATCAAAATGATTATATTAAATTTCCCGTGAAATGCCACAAAACACACACTGAAAAAAAAATGCCACAAACACACACTGAACAGCATTATTGGCTGGAATCTATCTTAGAAGAAAAACATTCACTTAGCCACTTTTAGGAGATGTTGCCCCGTCTATTATCCGAGTCATGGCTTGGCTTTCTTGCATGCATGCTGGTGGCTGCCCTGCTTGTTATCCTGAGTAGGATCCCTTACCAGGTGCTATGAGCCAGAGCCAGCCAAGCCTGGGTCTCATATGGGCAGGGTTGATTAGCACCCTGAAGTAGCACCACAACTACCTGCTAACCATAATTGGAATGTTTGATTTACATTTAAAAAGTTAAGCAAAGAGATACTTATATTACTATATTATTATATTAGGCAACCAAGGCGCATATTAAGCTGAACACTAAGAAGCTGTATGGTGCTGATGGTTATGCTGTCAAGGAATTACTCAAAGTTACATCTGTTCTGTACAGTGCTATGAAGACTAATGCTGGAAATGAGGTAGACATTTTTAATTCATAAATATTGATTTGCAACAAGCCACATGTTGTAGTTAAAAATATATTTATGTATCTAAGATACTTCCACAAGCTCATTCTATCATTGCTGGTAAAACCTATCAGAGTGATTTTATTTAACTGCATGGTCAAACAACATCTGGCAATTAGTGCTAAATAACCAAAACTAAACAAAAGAAAACAATAGAATTAGTCTAATAGTACGTAATTGTGCAAAAACTATTTCATGGGTTACATAAAATCACTTTAAACCCTAACTAATAAAATTCCACCCAGAATAACTACCGTATAGAAGCTTATGTGACTAGTTGACTGATCTGACAAATTATAGGAAAGAGGTCAATATATTTAGAAAATTAATAAATTAAAACACACAAATACATGGATAGAGAGAAAAAGAATTAATAAAAAAGGCACTCAGGTAACTTATAAGGTGTTTATACAAATGTATAAAAATGTTAAACAAAACGGAAACTAGAGAGAATAGAGTAAGCGGCAATGCAGTAAAATTCTGCTGATAAATTAATGTCCACTATGGAATCAGTTGTACTATTCATCAGAGGTAAATTGAGTTTATATTGATATTTAGTGTTTAATTTTTAGGCAGACGAGGAGTCTAATGTCAGTTCCTTGACATTCGATATTTCATCAAGAGTAAGTATCCTACCTTTAAAGGTCAAACTTGTTTCATTTTGTTCATTTATTGTAGTAACTGTACTGTTAGTTAAAATAACAAAGGTAGCACTTGACCAACTCATGCAATCTTATCGTTTGTTCAGTATTATTAACATTATTATTAACATTTATTTTCTTCTCAGATCAGTGATTTAAAAGCATCACGCCAGCTTGCGTCAGAGATAACATCAAGAGGAGCAGCACTCTATGACTTACTGGGTAGAGAAGTGGAATTAAGGGTCAGCCAAGATTATTAAATACATTTGCTACCTGTTAACAAAACCTCACTGCTCAGCCTTAACCTCAGTTGCTGTGAAAAATAGTGATTTTTTCTTTCTTTCAATACAGGAACTTCGAACCAGTGCCATAGCCAAGCCACTGGAATTAAATGAGCTGGAAAATGGCATCAAGAAAAGTATCATTTCTGTGAAGGTGTGTAAACATGTTATTGAGACACCTTCATAATGGATTAAAATTAATAACGTACATGCGCTTAGCATTATAGGCATGCAATGTGTGCAAAGAGCTATGGCTACATAGCTCCTGCATGCATTGCACTCTCTGCACACAATGCATGCAATATAATTCCTGATCTGCATTGAGCACATTTTGGCATACCATATTAAAAAAATATGTTTCTTAAGGACGTTTGCGCTAATTGTTTATGCGCATCCTTACTGCGCACGTAATTCCTGTCGCAACGCTACGCCACGTCATGCATCGAGCGCGTGCGCTGAGGAAACTTTCCAACCACATATAGGGCGAGTAGCCGTTGCGATAACTTCGCTTGCAGTTTGCTCGCTTAAATGGTCGGTGACCCCTACTTTTTTCTTAACAGATCACTTTTGTTAACAATCATCTACGTTTTGTGAGAAAATGAAAAAAATCTATCGATTAAAAGGTTGATTTTTTTTGCCCCACGCACGTTCGAATTCCGCTTTTTGATCTTTTCGTTTTGCCGTACGACGGGTTCAAATGCCTCTTCCAGGGCTAAGTTTTGCAAAAAAGATGGCAACACTTAAAATTATTTTCGCAACAGACGCACTTCTTCAAAATATCACCAAGATCGTTTGCCCTCTGTTTTCTCATGATCGATAATTTAAACTACAAACCTTGAAAGCCGTGCGAAATTACGTGCGCCAATTTTTCAAAATCAGGGTAGTTTTCTACAGACTTTATCTCTGAAACGAAGTCGGTGACCCCCACTTTTTTTGGTATTTCTGACACAAGTAACTCATTATCCGTCCTCAGTAAAAATTTTAGAAATTTCTATAGACTAGAAAATTTTCGCGTGAACGTTCTTAATAGTTTAAGATGGGAGGAATGATTGGAACTGAAATGTTACTCAAAACCAGTACATTACAAATTTCAAGTGTACAGTGTAGACTTGCTAGCAAGATGAATTTTGATAAACCAAGCCATTCTCATTGGACAACCTTGTATTGTAAATTTATTTATCTTTAGTTTATTGTTGGTAGTACTATATGGTTATCTCCTGATGTAATGTGATAAATAAGTTTGTTATTACTTGATTTACAAAGCCTCTCAAATGTCATTTAACTATTAAGCATGTTTCCACATTGTGTAGTTCCAGAAAATATCCATACCCCCCCCCCACGGAAGGCTTTTTGTTTTGCACCCCCCTCCCCCCCAGGAATTTCCGTTCCAGAGGGTCTGTGGGGACCCCCCCACCCCCCAGGAATTTCCAATATTTTTAATCACCCCTTTGAAAATTCGAAATTGCTTCGTACTTTAAAACGTAGGGCGATTGTAACAATCTAGTTGTATCCTTAGCATTTGGACACTAAATAAAGTCGGCAGAAACGTTTAATACGTGCGTGATCTTCACTTGTAAATCAGAAATCAGTAAGTAAACATGTAGCTTCAAAACTTCATTCAACGCTGCTAGAATAATTTTTTAATTTGTTAAAAGCCAGGACCTTTTTATTTCTTTCACTGTTAGTCATTAACTTTGCGTACTAGAAGATATGTTACAATTTCCGCGAAGTGTTGTTTCAGAATTTCAAGTCTCATGCACGCAACGATACTGTAAATAAAAATTGCAACTTACAACATTCCTTGCTGGCCCGGTTATTTATCTAAAATTCTGTCTTACAATCGGCAAGATTTCCGCACAGCCCCATACATTTATTATGCATACAGTTCTTTGTTTATTGAAAACAATGAACAGAACAATAGAGCGCCTTTGGGACTAAAGCGCTTTGTTTGAGTCATTTCTTTGTTTTAGTAAACGTTCCATTTTTTTTCTAAGTCCAAAATAGTTTTAGACTTTACGATTTTTTCTTAATTTGGCGTCGAAAATAGGAAAAATAATTAAAGACTTAGAAAAAGTTTGTGATTTCCCGTTCAAAATACGGGAAATCGAAAGCAAATCAGGATTTTTTGGCGCTTTCACCGTGTTATAAAATTAACCACAAGCCTACAAATAGCGATTTAGACCTTGGGGTTAGCTTTAAAATGTTGTTTGGGTCAGCGAGTATCGTAATTCTGCAAAACACAAATAAAGTTTACTAAATTATTGGCTTTATTTTACCTTTCGTGTTGTTTTGTCTCGAAGTTTTCCCTTGATTTCTTCCTTGAAATGCAGTCAACAAGGATCGCTTCCATTTGTTATCGTGTATTTTGTCCCTCTAGTCCGAGAAATTGCAGAGGAATTACGAATAATGCCCAACACGGATGAAGTCCTACTTGTCCTGGACATTATTTACTCCATACATCCTCCGGTGTATAATTATGTGTATTTCATGAACGACGTGAGCAGATTGTTTCCTTGCAACACTGCATGCAAAGGGCGCTCATGAACAGCAATAATCTTGCACAGCTGGCGTGTGTAAGGTTGAGAAAGACATCAAAGTATTACCTCTGGCGCAGGACAAAGAGAAACAGTCGAGGATTTCGTGGAGGACTTGGGAGATTTCGAATACTTTTTGGAGATGAAGGCTTCTAAGCAAACGCGGTTAGAGAAAACACGAAACTTCAACCTTCCCTGTTATACACCAGGGAGCCAATGATTAACATATGTGATGCATGCTTTCGTGGAATCAGAAATATGCTTCAAAAAGGTGAAGAAATAAATTGTAATGTAAATTTTTCTTTGTTTTCATGACTGACGGACAAATAAGGTTAATTTATCAACTGGCAATTTTCAACTGAACCTCGTAGCGCAGTGGTATAGATGTTGGACTTGTAATCCAGGGGTAATCGAAGGGTAAAGGTTCGAGGCCTGTCGTGGAAAAAAAAAAGGAAAAAGAAAGGTCGAGGGAAGGCTGGGTACAGAAAAGTGGCGTAGAAGGGAAGGAAGAACGGAGCAGGGAAAGGGAGAAAAAGAGAAAAAAAATCGCGCGCAACGAAATCCTCTTTTATTTGCACAGTAAGTAATAATTATCAATGTATATATTCAGTACCTCAAGGTATTGGCCATTGTCTCATAAGACAATGAAGCGCATGCATAATTAATTAATCTGCATGCATAATAAATGTATGGGGCTGTGCGGAAATTTTTCCTTACAATCTACTAAAGCTTTGTTTTTAGGATTCTAGCAACTTCATAAACGGCCGCCTTCAATATCGCATCGCAAATCTTTCACGTTCGTCCAAAGTAATTTCACTAGCTTAGCAGCCAGGCCTTCTGAGACAAGACACCAGTGGGAGTCTGGGACGAGTTTCTGCTGTCACCTCCGCCATTTTGATTCGGTCACGAAGAAAGAAGCATCTTTGTACGCGCTAGCAAGCCCTAGGAAACTCGAATGAAAAACAGAAACATTAAAGCTTTTGATGTAAACCTCATCTTGATGGAAAGGAGCTTTATTTTTTGTTTTAAAACAACGTACGTAAGTATTTCTTCGTGCTTCGTTTCGATCGTGTGTTGTTTATTTTTTTCATGTTTCTTCACCCTCTGGAAAAGGAGCTGCCCGTGAACCCCCTCCACCCCTCGGAAATTTCTGGGTTTAACCCCCCCCCCCCCCCCCCCTTGGAATTTCCAGTGACCTTCCGTGGGGGGGGTATGGATATTTTCTGGAACCACACATTTTCGTTGACAAAATTCACTCTTTTAGAAAATATTCCATGCATGATGGATTTTAAAATTGTATCATTTTTGTTTAGGATGATATAAAGAAAACCAATCAAATGTTGGACAACATTGCATCTGATGAAGCCAACCTGGAAGCTAAAATAGACAAGAAAAAACAAGAACTGGAAAGGAATCAGAAACGATTGCGGAGCTTGGAGACTGTCAGGTAATTCTCACCAGATGAACAAGAACTAACTGCATGAATTTTGAGATTGAATCTTGCCTGAAGGGCATCTGCCAACTGTCTATTCAGGGCTATCATTAAGGGCGAGGGGCTGGGGAATTCCCTGGCTACCATGAGTATGAGCCCTGGCTACTTTGAAACAAAATCTGAAACAAAACAAAAGTGAAAAATACATCATTTTGTCCCCCAGCTACTTGTTTACTTTCCCTGCCTACTTGAAAAATTAGCGACAACCCTGCTATGGATGTTTTTTTTTGTTTGTTGTCATGCAATTTTTCTGCAGCGTAACATTATTGTCGAATAGACGATATGAAATGTCCCCCTCTCTAAGCCTCCCTCCTCTATTTTAAGACCCCCTGTCTTAGCTTGTCTTTCACAACCTTGAGACTACTTTACTGGTGTACTTTGACCACACTGACTAACCTTGCCAGAGATTCACATTATTCTGTGATTTGGAAATATACTGGTGCTTGTACAAAAAAGAAAAATACAAATTTCACTTTATTGATCAAAGTACTTTATAGAGAATTCTCTGAGAACATGCTGGAGTTTAATACCCCCCCCCCCCCCCCAATACATGCCTGAAATAAATTACCCACCCACCCCTGCCCCAGGGAGCTTAATATCTATTAGGAATTACTGCAGGAGCCCCTGATTTACAGTAGTTGCACGAGAGGTTAAAGGAGTTCAGTCATTCTCAGTTTCATTTAAGGCTGTTTAGTTTCCTTCTTCCTTTCACCTCACAAAACAATGCTTTAAAAAGTGAAATTGTAATGTCATGGAATGAGAACTGCTTGTCAAAGTAGTATATTATGCTGATGATAAGTTCTGCAAAATAACAAGGTGTTGTCCCATGTCTTCTTTAAGGCCAGCATACATGGATGAGTATGAAAAACTTGAAGAGGAACTCAAAAGAGTATATGAGGTGATAATTGGATTGTTGATTATGGGCAATAGCTTATTTCTGTAGTACAAGTATTGTAAAACCAAGGGGAAAACATGAAAATAAAAATAAGCGGGAGAAAAGACAAGGAATAAAGAACTCTTGGAAGAATAGTCTTGTGTTGACTTTTTCAAATGCTAATGTAGTCTGTGCACTGTATGTCTGTCTAAAGTCTCTTTAGTTGCTAAATGCAGCATGATGTTATGAAAACATGTTACATCACTGTATCATCGTCATCACTGTATCGTCATCATCATCGCCATCATCACTGTTTCGACATCATCATCATCATCATCGTCATCACTGTATCATCATCACCACCATCATTATCACTGTATTATTGTATCATCATGGATGGAGAGTATTTTATCTTCTAAGCCAGGCCAATATTATTAGTGTCACGGTTGTTGCTTTGGTAACAAACATCATTTGGTAAACACGTGATGTAGTGTTTGTTGTATTTTTTATTGTAGACATTCATGGAAAAGCACAGGAATCTGTCCTACCTTGAACAACTACTGGAAGATATCAACAGAGCTGAACAGGACAGATTTGAGGTAAAATTTCAGATTTTCTTGTGCTTCACTGTTGTAATATTGATATTTGAGACATTTTCCTCTGTGAATTTAGGAGTCGGAAGCAACACTACGGAATATGCAGACTGGAGACCAAGGCCAAGTGCTCGGAGGTGGAGATGAACTGGGAGAGCTGGACGATGAGGGTGATGAGGAAGATGAAATTGTTCTTGAGGCTAACAACCCACGACAATCTAACAGACCACAAGGTAAGTAAGAAGGGGTCAGTCTTATTCTTACAACAAGAGATATATTTCCATAATTTTTGTATGGTTTCTCTTTTCGTCCCCTTATTCAATTCTTCTTCACAACGCAAAGCTTTCAGGTAGCCTTCAAAAGCAACTCCCTCTGTCCTCCACAGACTCTTAGAGAAACGGAGAGAAAATTGATGCGCACAAGAACATCAGTTGCATCGAGTCAAAACCAAATTTATCACATCTGGCCAATCACAACAAACAAATATTTCTTCCAACCAATCAGAACTCGTAGCATAAACATGCAAGCGGCGCCAAGCGCGGGAAAACACGCGCTTTTTTTCCACGCGCACACACGGGAAAACACACAACCAAGAACGGAAAACGCGCGCTTTTTTTCCTCGCGCACACGCGGGAAAACACACAACCAAGAACGGGAAAATGCGCGTAAACCCACTTTATATGATTGGTTCTGGTTATGTTTCCAGGAATGACTGAAAAAGTGATGGTTGTAGAATTGTAGAATTTCGCAAGAGCATATGAAGAAATCTTAGAGCTCAGTAAACTACAAAACCAAAGCAAAGATGTAATATAT
Source organism: Meandrina meandrites (assembly GCA_963693305.1). Lineage (NCBI taxonomy): Eukaryota > Metazoa > Cnidaria > Anthozoa > Scleractinia > Meandrinidae > Meandrina > Meandrina meandrites. The sequence goes on along the minus strand of OY855912.1, from coordinate 16,591,047 downwards.
TTCGACAGTCAATTGAAATTAAAGTTGGCAAATATTTGTTTGTGTTTTAGCTGCTGAGGCCGGTGGTCGAGTGTTTGGCTCCATGGGAGGAGGTCTAGACTCCGATGAGGTCAGTATCTTTTTAACATACCATTTCTCACACTTTCTCAAGGAGCACGGTCAGACACTGAACTACACTCCGACAGCGGTGAAAGTGCATAATGGATCACAGACTGTCGACCGAGAAACGGCCAACAGTTGACAGGCTGTTGTTCACGGGCAGGGACAGAAGCCGGCTGACCAGATCAAGTCGGATCGTTGATTTGAATAAGAATAGCGGCTATCGTTTATTTCCTCGTTCTTGAATAGCTGCTGTTCTTATTCAAATCAGCGACCCGACATGATCCGGTCCGACTTTTGTCCCTGCCTGTTGTTCAATTATACCCCGACAACCAGAACAATAATGTGACGTTATGTTGCTTAGCAGCTTCTTCGGCAAAAAACTGTGGGCTCAAAATCTCTGGACAGGATATCTCTAGTGAGCCATGTCTTGATCGTTTTATCCGTAGATCGTGTTATCGGCTTCAACCAGTTGAGAAATGCTTTGTATTCTCTCTTTTCAGGACGAGAGCGGTTCCCTGTCGTCAGGAGAGAGCGACATTGGTGTTGATGATGATGACGAGGGGCTTCTTGATGATGACGACATGGATGATGGCCGCGGGGAAGGACGAGATGATGGATCTCAAGCTAACAGTCTAAACGACAGTGATAATGATTTCTAAACAAACATTAACCTGTAAATAGTATGGCACTAAATAAAGCCGTTAAAAAACCTTACAAGATGTTGACTTTCTTCGCTAACCTCAGACAAGGGTGAATCATAGAAGCCGTTTTCACGACATTTTGTCATCTTGTACGATTCTAGGCTCGATTACCAGCCGCTGTTCGGGGAGTGAGCCCTCCTTCTCGGGGAGGGAAGACCGAACACGAGAGGACGGCGGAAATCGAGCCTAGTACGATTCTCGCCGTACGTTGGGAAGAAAGCAGGCATTTTATCAACCTCGAGAACTCTATGTCCCGCTTACTGGCAGGAGTAAGGGTCCTTTAAAGTTTTAACAACATTGTTTTGAGATGATTTTACCAAAATGTTTCCAATTTCCGCGAACGTAAATTGCACTTGTCATTTGTCTTCATGCGGTCGTTTCTTAAAAAAAGAAAATAGGAGACGTCTGAAAGCAAACTTACTTGTCAGTAAAGACGATAAAATCTACTAAAAGCTGCCAGTGTGACCTGGATCTTCTGATATAGTTTCATGCTCACTCACAACTGTAGTCGCAGGCACTTGTGACTAGGCAGACTGACTTGGCAATAAACACCTATAAAGATGGATTGGTTGTCCCTCCACGGTCATTAATCGGACGACATGTAAAAGAGGGCTCTTGTTTATGTCAAGACGTAGCAAACGAGGCGAAGCCAAGTGAAAATGACCAAGTACAAACAACAGACCGTTGCCATTATGACGTCACGCACGCGGAGATTCCTGATGGTAGTAATTAAAGATTGCGCGCGCAAGCAAGCGACGATTTTTTACGCGACAGGAAACTCGAACGACTTTGCTTATGTGTTCGAGGCTTGTATCGTCGACTAACACGAACTTCCTCCAGCCAGTTTGACCATGCGAATGATATTGGATGAAAGGGAAATTAAACTTTCAAGATTTAATTTACTCGACATCAACTAATAAATGTGAAAGTTACATTTGAACGAGATCGTGTACCAGCCAAGATATGATATGATATACATTTCTCGGCCTCAGTACACTAAGCATGTATTACAGCTATTAAACAAACCGGTTTAGTCTATTTCGCGTGTAAAAGATATCTCCTGTTGGATTTTCGTTCAAAAAATATCTATCAATCAATCAATTAATCGTAAATTTTCAAATTAGTATAGTACCGAACAGAATAAAGTACTTACTTACCAAACTCAGACGAAACGTAAGGTTCAGTCACTTTACGACAATTATGTTCATGAATGTACTCCGTCCCACAGGAATCAAGGGAATATAATCCGTCTCACACTGTCGATTGCTACTGCCACCATATTGATTGAAAATCTGGGGACAGTACCAGGCGACAAGCCCCTCTGGAATTGAATCAAGATGGCGGCACAATCACACGGGGAAAATAGGGGACTGTAAACGGTCTTTTGCCTTTGAATCGCTTTCCTTTTGTTTGCTGTTTCATCAAGACAAACGAATAGGTTGTGACAAGTTGCAAAGGTAAACCGTCGCAGTAAAGTTCAAATTATCCACACTCCAGGAAGTGAAAATGTTAAAAAAATTCTCCATTTTTTTTGCCGGGGGGGGGGGGGGGTGGGGAGAGGGAGGGGATAACTGTCCCCCACTAGCTACGGCCATGAGCGAGCTTCATATAGCGCACGAAGATGACTGGGGACGAATCAGCAGTTTCCGCGATCGACCACAGGGAGCAGAGGAACCAAATTCGACCTTTGTAAATATTAAAATGTTTGATCTGTTTCGTAGCGCTTGTCATACGTTACCTGACCTTTTTGTTTACGCGACGCTTAAAGCAGCGGGAATCCTGTTGCGCTTGGCGTAGCCGCAGGCTCAATGACCGTGGGCGCCACAAGATCGTTACGCAGTAAGAAAAGAGACAACTTGTCTAGTCTGAAATGTCATCCGTCCTCTTTCCTTCCCGCTGGTTAACCGTCGCGTAAACAAAAAGATCGCATAACGTATGACAAGGGCTACGAAATGGAACGGTCGAATTTGGCTCCTCCCCGATCTGCTCCCTGTGGTTCGACGCGATCTTTAATACAGTTGACCAGCAGTCTTTTGCACGTGGTGTAACGTCATAATGACCGATAGTCATGAGCAAGGCCTTCTCTTGTCCAAAATCTAACCGTTACACAAGGGCGTGCATCATCGTCCTCCCTTATCCTGTCCTCATTCTTCCCACGCGCGCGAGGAGAGCGAAAATCATCACGAGCCCAGAGCGTTTTCATTCACGTGACCAGCGGCCATATTGGTTTACTGAAACAAACGGTGTTGGTTTAGTACAACAATATGGCCGCCGTTTCTTTATATTGGAGCACCAATATGGCTTCTGTGACGTCATAATGTACCATTAGATGGGATTGGGGGAAGGTCTTCTCATGAAAGAAAGAGCCCAAGGTTGGAGTAGCAAGTTACTTTCTCCAAAGCAGAAAATAGATCGACTGAAGCAAGAAACGAGCGCGTGAAACTATCAACAAAAGGTCTATTGTTTTGTAACAAATGGAGTCGCAAGACATCACATCTAATATAGCGCGCGTCCATAAAATGAGCTATAAAATGTTGATCTGTGTTTTCTTCGGCGGCGTCAATCAACAGGCGGGCCGTAAATGATCTAATAAACGCCTCGTATCTAATAAGCGCCCCCCCCCCCCCCCCCCCCTTGAGGTGCAAAGTTTGTATTAGACACTCCCCTCTAATAAACGCCCCTGCCAAATAGACAACCCCCCCCCCCTCCCCCCCAACAATCGCCTCAACCAACGTAGAAGCCAACGATGGCAACATGGTTGGCTCCGATGGCGATGACGACATTATGCTCAGTTGGATTAGCCTCCTACTCACAAACTCTGTTTTCTATTTTACTCCACGGGCAAACTACGCGTCTTATTTGTTTTGTCGACGCTTCTCTCTAATTAACGCCCGACATCTATTTAACGCCTCTCCTAGGACCCCTAAAATTTAATAGACACCCCGCCGCCCCGGGCGTTTATTAGATCATTTAGGGTATCTAAATTCAGCCCGACATTCAGCCGCGTCAACTGCTCGCCTACACACTCCCGAGTATTCAACTGACTGTCTTTCTCTGTAAACTGGATGGCCTCGCCAGAGTCTCGATCGATTTTGCATTCTGCATGAATTATAACAAAAGCAACGTTTCCTGAGCTGTTTGACTCGGACGTCTTTTCGGGAGTAAGAGAGTCGGGCGAAGTTCATGCTACGTACATTCGAGCTTTGTTCCCGTTTAAAATAATAAGCTTAAGGAACACACTATTTTCTTAACCAAAATAAATACAATTTTATTACTTCTTATTCAAACGTTATTAACAAATACGTACAAGAAAACCAAACAGTCAACTTATTATAATAAACTCGGTAGGAAACATTCATGCTTTATGTCTGCTTTTTTGTTTGTTTTTACAACGACGTTACAGACCATCGACTGTGACTTTGAAAGAGTTTTTGTTACAGCAAATTATAGTTCCAGGTTACTACACACATCACTTTTAGTTTTCCCTTTTTAACCCCTTTAGCTCCCTGGGTGATCAGTACCTTATTTCTCCTTTCAAAATCAATACAAAAACAATCATACAGTTGGCGGGAATTCAGTAACTGATCACTGATCGTCGTCTCCACATCAAATTCTTCCCACTTGAATCACAATGTAAGACCAATAGGAAAAATTTGTATGTTTGTTGACTTCAGGGTTAAAAGGGTTACTAGCCAAGCACTTGGCCCGCTCTCATTACCTTGCTTTAAGCTATATAGATTTTCTTCAGAACACTCGTAGACTGGAAACTTTATCATTTTCATACAATAAGACGCTTTGATTAGATTCTCGTTATATCCGTTCGATCACTGTTCTACCTTATAATTTCCATTTTCCTGTTTTTTCCCCATTATTACTCACATCGTCTTCATTCGTCTTAACGCTTGTGCGTGCACCATTTCCATTTGTGGATTCTCCTAAGTGATCATGACGGTTTCCATTCCCTATCTCTTCACGTTTTACCTCTTTCCCTCTGTAATTCTCATACCCTCCGTCTCCACCCTGTTTCTCCTCATCCCTTCCTCCCTCTTGCTCATTTTCCTTGTCAAATCTGCTTTTAAGCTGTTTCTCTTGGTCTTCTTCAACGTCACTTCCGTCTTCTTCCTGCTTGCCTTTACTCCACTCGGCCTCGTGCTCATTCTCCTTATCACTTTCAAGCAATTCCTCCTCCCCTCGATCCTCGTCAACGCCACTGCAACGCCCGCGCAGTTTCTTTTCAGTTTTAACCTTGTGGTCTTCCTCGTCGTCACTTTCTTTTCCTAACAGTTTTTCTTCGTCAATTTCATTCTCTCCTTTCTCTTTGCCACTTTCACTACCTCTCAACTTTTCATCACTTTCTTTTACATCTTCATGCCTTTCATCCTCGTCCATTTTTTCTTCCCTTCTCTCTTGTTCTATTTCTTCACTACCACCTTGTTCCTCATCGCTTTCATCATGCTGCTCACTTTCGTCGGTTTCTTGTTCGTCCAGTTCGTCTCCTGTCGCAGCTTTGTCTTCAGTGTTACCGGGTTCAGATGCCTCATCCTGATCTTCATTGCCCTTGGCTAATCTGTCACTCGTATCCTCCTCTTCACCTCCAGTTTTCTCCTCCTTGGACTTTTCTTTCTTGTGTCGTTTGTGCTTCTTGTGTTTCTTTTTACTCTTCCGCTTCTTTCCAGAGGATGATTCCTCCTTCTTGTCTTTATCCTTTTTCTTCTTTTTCTCCTTTCCCTCTTTACTTTTCTTCTCTTCTTTCTTTTCATCTTGTTTCGCACTCTCCTTCTCTTTCACTTTCTCTTTATTACTCAGCTTCTTCTTATCCTTGTCTTTTTTCCTTGCTTTCTCTTCGTCGTTACTCGCTTTAACTTCCTTTTTATCCTTCTCTTTCCCAACATCCTTCAGCTTGTCTCTCTGCTCTTCCCTGTCATTGGCTTTCTCCTTCTGCTTATGCTTCTTTTTCTCGGTGCTTTTCTCCTCCTCCTTAACAACAGCATTCTCTGCTTTCTGTTCTGTGGAAGGTTGCTCTTCTTTATGCGATGTCTTTTGTTTCTTACGCCCTTTACTCTTCTGTTCCTTCTTTCTTTTCTTGTGCTTCCGTTTCTTCTCCTCTGCGGACGCGTTGCCACCACTCTGACCACGTGACGGAGAAGGCGATGGAGATCTGGATTCGTCCCAGCCCTCTGGCGTGGGTGAACGCACAGGACTTGGAGATGAATGTGAGCGGGAACGAGATCGAGATCGTGAAAAAGAGCGTGACCGCGATCGGGATGGGGAACGTGACCATGAGCGTGATGGAGTCAAAGACCGTGAGGACAAACGTTGACGGCTTTTCTGAAGTTCTCGGTATTCCGATAGTTCGTCGTCAAAGTCGAACTTTCCGCCGTCTTTCTTTGGTTCCTTTCTGGGACGTGAGGAAGTAGTCACTGAAGGATTCTCTCGCTTTTTCTTGGTTCTATAAAAATGTGAATTAGTATAAGAGACATTTGCTTTAACAAGCCATTAGACTACGGGCCGATAAAAGCTGTTAGTATATACCACTCAAGTGAATAGTGCTTTCCGCGCGCGCTGATTGGTTAACTTGGAGGTGATTAGCAAAGTACTATTCACCTCCGAGCAGCCGGAGGGAAATAAAATGGCTTCGTACGTTGCTTTGGGTACCGAGAGTAATGTTTTGGTCCGCTAGTTATTCAACATGTGTGGTATATACTAAAACAATTATTCACCTCAGTGTCGGTGAAAGTGGTGGATATTTACCACTATTTACCTTTATAATCCATCAAATATTTTTCGCGCGCGCCATTGGTCTAAACACGTCACGTGATGCAGCCAAAACTGGGAAATATCAGATGATATTCCCAAGTGATATTCCCCAATTTCGAGCTTTGCGATTTACGTTCGAACGTTTAGCTTTTATCCCGAGTAAATTGTTAAAACGAATAAAACTAAACACTTTGAACAAACTAATAATATTTTGAGCGCTGACAGAATTTCTTTGGCGTTAAAAAAACTTTGAGAAAAGGTCTCCCAAAACGCGGCCTTGTAAAAGAAAAATATTTGAAGAATAAAAAAACACAATAGCATCCAATTGGCTTCAAAAATATGCACAGATATTTGTCCTTGGACATTATCTGTTCCTCGAAGCTCACAGTTTTCCTCGAGCTTCGCTCTCGGAAAACTAGGAACAGATAATGTCCGCGGACAAATATCCGTGCATATTTTCGCGCCAAATGGAGGCTATTGTTTATTTATCCACCGCTATTCACCTCCACTAGGTGAATAATTGTTAAATAGCTGGCGGGGGGAAACCCAAAGTCAACCGGGAAAGTTGATTGAAACCAAGGGTAAGCTGTCTAAAATTGTTTTAGCCTAACTCATTCGCTGATTTAATAAATGTCGAATATAGATAAAACACTGATTGAAACCTTCTAAGGGCCTTCTCTCGATTACCTTATTATAGAAAATAAAAACTCTGTGAAAATAACGCGAATTTGAAATTCGCTTTTAATTTTATTCCCGCGACCTTACAATGCAATATTTTAACCACAGGTAAACCAAGCTTCTTGGTAGCCATGAGCATTTTGACATTGTGTAACAGCCTAGATGCAAGAGTTTTTTTTTTTGTATGGGAATGTAACGATCGTTTATAGCAGTTTGAAATATGAAATTGGGGGTGGGGCATTGTCAACAAGGAACTATTTAAAAAAAGAAATGTTTCTTTCCATATCGCTGAAAGATAAGAATGACAAGGAACTTCCTAATTTGCCATTCTCTTGCTATTTTTTCGCCAGGAAACACGACACACGCGAAGACATCGCGCCTTTGTTTGCGCTTGCAAGCGCTCTTATTGGTGGGAATGTTCTTATTTCTCAGAATATAGCAAGAATGTTTACTTAACAATTAACCACTGAACGAGTTCACTTAATATTTTTCGCCAATATATCACTTTAATCGAGCTTAAAAGTATTGCAGTCGTCAGATATTTTGGTCTTGCTGTAGACCATGTTTTTACGAGATTGTTTTCCTTTAGTACGTGTTGAAATGATGGTTTACCGAGTTCTTCTGATTGGATAGTAGCCCCACTGTGTAAATAGTTCACAATGAATCGAAAACAATACCGTTTCGTTTCGGAGGAAACGAAACAAAAACAACGCTTTCTGTCGGATTTTAAAAGTAATACATGTTTTGTTGTTTATTTTAAATTTCCTGATTTCCCCTAATATAAAAATATAAAAACTGAGTTGATAATGTCGTTTTCAAGTGAACCAGAGCCTACCCAAACACCAACCCCCATGCCAACATGTGCGAACTTAAGCTGTGTTCACATTTAAGCCGAAACATGTTTAGAATAAACATGTTTCAACGAAACATGTTTCACCTAAACATGCTTGTTATTGCATTGTTCATATTAGGTGTCAGTTTCAAACATGCCTGGTGTGTAATTTATGCGGTTTTGCGGTTCTTGCCTAAATCTTATACACTTTAACCGAAAAATTTAGCTCGATATTGCAATAAAGTTTCCATGAAATCTTTGTCTTTCTATGTATTTTGTAGCCCTTCGATAGAGCAGGGCTTTTAAGCGTTTAGCAAGCAGAGACAGTATTGTCAGTATTTACGCTATCTTCGGTAAAAGAAGAATTTTTTGTGAAGTTTGTTTTTGCATTGCAATGCCGTGCGCTTGCATCCGCCGTCGTAAGCATTTGTGGCTATGTTCTGCCAAATATTCTGCTTTCTACCCATCGCGGATAATTCCTGCTGTATCGATTCATTAGCCCATATTTTAAATAAACATTTGGTCCCATAGAAGCTCAAAGAAGGCTCAATTTTGAAGCTTTTGGGCACTCGCCTCCTCACCGCATGTCCGCCATCACGAGGTAGTTTCAATCATGATCAGAATAATCATGTTTCAATCATGATTCGCACAATGCACTGACTGATGTGAACACTTTTCATAGTGAAACATGTTTCATTCGTGATCAGAGTAATCATGTTTCGGCCTAGTGTGAACATAGCTTTAGATGGCGGGGGCGGAACGAAGCTTGGCCAGCTTTGCGGGGCAAGATGTGCGCTACATGAGCTCTTGGTTGCGTGATCAGGGCTTAGAGGTCATGCGTTGCGACGCGCCTTAACATAGCCACCCAGCTAACATTTTTACAAGTGTCCTTGTGTAATTTTAGAAGTTTTGTTGATAAGTACGATGTAACAAGTTTCCATTTGATCGTATTCAACTTTGCAAGGAGGCGTGTTCGTCAAACAAATGATAATATTACGAGAGGACACTTGTAAAAACGTTTGTTGGGTGGCTGCGGTAAGGCGCGTCGTACCATTAAGTTTGAATCTTTTTCAAGAGAAACTGTGGGCCCCAAATGAAAAGTTATATCGAGACGCATAACCGCGTGGTTTATATACGCAGATCAATATGTGTGTTTTATACGAAATGTTAAATCCAGTAGGTTGTTCATTTACCTTGCTTTTAATTTCTTTTGTAATTTGTAAAACTCTCGTTCGGATATAGGTGGAGTGAGAGACCGGGGTAAATCGGCAGGGTGGTGCAGTGGGTCGAACATCGGAGCTCCAAACGGTGGGTGGTGCGGTAGTGGTGCCCCAACCAGAGTAGGGACAGGAGGTATACGGGGAATAGCTGCGGCGGGTGGTACTGCATGTATCCCTCCAATCGGGCCAGGTACATAATTTGGTACCTTTAAAGGTGGACCTGGGCCACCCATACCAGGCCTTACAGCAGGGACACGAGGCACGTGTTCTGGGGGGAGTCCGTGAGGTATGATAGGCTCGGATATTCCGTGGCGTATCTCAGGTACCCGAGGAGGACCCCTGCAAAAAGAAATCAACAAGTAATTAGTTTAGTGTAAGTAATCAAACATCCACGTTTGACATAGTCCAGTTCTGGCACTCTCTCTGTCACGCAACGCTACAGGAGGGTCCAGGGACAATTGTCTGCGCATGCCCGCGAGAAACTAATCACAGGCGACCCTCAGAACAAAAAGACTGGACGAAAAGTCTAGTCTCTTGGTGGATGTCAATCATCTTTGCCGAAAGCTGCACAGAAACTCATTTGTCCCAATATTTATTTATTGGATTTCCAGTGTTAGAAGATCATGTCTGAATACACCCGAGATAACGCGATAAAAACATTTGATGAGTAGAATCGAAGAATCCTGTCCATTTTGTAACGGCGTTTCTTTGATCGGCATACATTCAGTAAGTACAACAGGATTCAAAAATTCCTACGTTCGAACTTATAATGAGAAATTTAATTAGATTCGTCAACGGCCATTCATACACATCAATGGCCAAAAAAAACCTGTATTATTATCCAACACTACTTCGTAGAGTACAAATAACGCGCGAAACGAGGACAAATATCACACGATATTTAGACTCGTCTCATTCCCCCGACCGCGCGAAAGATTTAAAACCTTGGCAAGCCAGAATTTTGGGGAAACGAAAACGTTGGATAATAAATCTCTTATTAGACACTTTAGCGGATCATCATTTGTATTCTGACTCGCCCTTCGCAGGGTTGTCGCTAAGGGCCGGCTGCCGGCTAATTTCACCAGCTGAAAGAGAACTTAAATCCGGCTGAAATTTCACATGAAAATAAAGACTAAGGTAAACTTTTAGGGCTGCGAAGGCCGGAAAAGCCAGTTGGGCTTGTTCATGAGCCGGCTTAGCGTTTTCTTAGCTACATCCCTGCCTTCGGCCTCGCCAAAATACTGCATGACTCTTATGAATATGAACATGGGTCATGTGACACTCTTAGTTCTTTTGGACCTCAGCGCCGCCTTTGACACTGTGGACCATGACATTCTTACTCATAGACTCCAGTCACTGCTCGGCCTACGTGGGACAGCTCTTCAATGGTTTCGATCCTATCTGAGAGGTCGATCGCAACAAGTTACAATTAATGGTGCTCTATCCAAAAAGTTTGGCCTAGAATGTGGGGTGCCTCAGGGTTCATGCCTTGGTCCCCTACTTTTTACTATCTATGCTAGTAAACTTTTCAGTATTATTAAATCTCACCTGCCGTCTGCGCACTCGTACGCAGATGATACTCAATTATACTTGTCGTTTCGCCCATTAGAGAGTACGTGTGAAGATGAGGCGCTGGATGCTATGGAGAAATGCATCGCTGATGTTCGTTCATGGATGATTAATGATAAGTTGATGTTGAACGATGATAAGACTGAGTTTCTAGTGATCGGCACGAGCAAGCAGCTATCTAAAGTGTCTGTTAGCAGTATTAGGGTTGGTGATGTTGATGTAATTCCCGTATACTCGGCGAAAAATCTGGGCTCCTGGTTCGACTCGCACATGGATATGGCAACGCATATAACAAAGACCTGTGGTAGTGCATTCTTTTATCTGTATAATATCCGGCACATACGAAAATACCTTACTAGCGAATGTACTGAGAAATTGATTCATGCATTTATAACCAGTAGGTTAGACTATTGCAACAGTCTACTCTATGGAGTTCCAGACCATCACGTGCAAAAACTCCAACGTGTTATGAACGCCAGTGCGCGATTGATTTTCTGCGCACCTAAACACTGTCATATTACGCCGCTCCTTAAACAACTTCACTGGTTACCTATCCGCCTACGCATCGAGTTTAAAATCCTTTTGATCACCTTTAAAGTACTCCAGGGCTCAGCTCCTAAATATCTCATTGATTTAATTTCTGTTTTACCGCCATCCCGCTATGATTTACGGCGAAATAACAAGGGAATTCTTTTGAGCACCCCAAAGCGTTTCACAAAAGCTACCATGGGAGATCGATCCTTCATGATGGCAGCACCACGGCTTTGGAACAGTCTTCCCATAAGCATTAGATCTGCTTGCACCACAAATGATTTTAAAAAGAAACTTAAGACATTTTTATTCAAGAAGGCATTTTGTTAATACAATTAGGTTATATTTAGATTTTTATATAGTCCTTCCGTAAATTATTTTTCTTATAGTTAATTGTAAATAGTGTAAGTTTCGTTTTTGACTTCATAGAAATTGTAAATAGGTTTTTATTTTTTGTATTTATTGTAATGCGCATTTGATTATTTTATAGAAAATGCGCAATATAAATATTAAATATTATTATTATTATTATAATATTAAAAACATACAGCGATACTACACACTAAAATGTCTAATAAGATATATATCTTCAAGGACAAACTTATTTTCGTGTGTATTTCGTTGGAGTCTACGGAAAACAAATTTTAACCGTACCGTACCTAAACCAGACATTTCGGAGATTCTTGAGATTTGACATTTTTTTACTTACAACCTAGTGTTACAACGACGGCTGGCCGCTGCAGAACAGGAGACGGAGATGATTGACAGCCATCGCAAATATACATGTGCAGTAACAATTAGCTAAAAAGCTGACTAACCGGCGAGCATGCGCAGCGCTACGTGACAAAGAGAGGGCCAGAACTGGACTTCGTCAGACATGGTTAGCCACTTTATTTCTAGACCGCGAAAGAAAAGAATTACAAAGTGGCCATTTTTACCGTCAAATACGAATCTAAGCAAGGAGTAACTTGCAACTTTAGTAGTTCTACTAATTTTAAGGTGCTCTTTAAAGGAGTCACGATGTTGCAGTGAATACCAAGAGTGGAGAAAGACACCCCAGCATTTTACGATGCACAGAATAAAATAATTTAGATGAAAAGCATACAGAACTGGGAGTAAAACATCCAGTAATTACAGAGATTGTAAGCATCGGCTTCAAAATTGGCCTTATCTTACCAGTGCTCCAAGCTCAAGTTGTTTAGAAGTTGCCTTCTGGCGACTTCCTTTTGTAAAATGGTCGCCACTAGAAAAATTTGGTCGCCAAAAGCAGTCTTTTTAAAGGACACCTTATGTCACCTTACATGAAGTAATACCGCTGGCAATGATGAGTCGCATTAAAATCGTCGGAAGAACGTTCGACGGACCATTCAACGTAGTCATTTTCGTTTGCATTGAAGAGTTTTTGTTGTTGAACTGTTTCAATTATCATGCAGAAAAGTAAATAAAAGATTGAAGAAACAGGTAAGGAAGATAAACATGTTAAATATTGAAAAGTTCACTTAAATAATGGAAAAGTAAAATCAAACAACACAATTAAGATAAGTAAGATCGGCGATTGAAATAAGTTTTAATGGAAAATTTTGCGGTCAAATTTGTTTGGCAAAGTGATTGAACTGCAAAAAACATTGTTGATGCCTAGCCAGCCCTTTGCACTGCACTGGTGGTGACCTGTGTAGAAAATTTAGTCGCCAAATTTTATTTTCACTCGCCATGGCGACCAATATGGTCGCAGCTTAACGCGCTGCTTACAGGCAGTATAACACACTTTACCTGGGAAGGAAGTCACCTTGCCTTCTGCGAGGATCGAATGGTGCTCCACCCGGATGAAAGCCAGCACCTGAATCAACAACAACAACAACAACAATTTATTAAGGTATTTCCATACAAAATAAATGGCATTACCTAGTGATACTTAAGAAATTATAAAGATATATAAAATAGAATCAGAAATAATAATCAATTGGAAAATAAAGTTTCATGCCTAAGAGACATTGCATGAAAAACAAAAGCAGCAGTTGATCGACACACAGCAGGATCAATGCTGTTACAAAGAAACAAAGATTTTGCATTAATATCAAACTCATTAAAAATACTATATTTGGCCGTTATTTCATTAAAGAATTTTAAACGTATGTTATCATATAACTTGCATGTGAATAGGAAATGCATTTCGTTTTCTATTTCATCTGAATGGCAGAAAGAACAGATTCTCAAATTCATAGGGGTCTTGGGTATTGTGTGTCTACCAGTTTCGATACGTAATTGGTGATTCCCTAGTCGAAATGAACAAAAAGATTTTCTTTAAGGTAGAAACACAGCTCTAATTTAGCTTATGCAGAAAAAATACCCCAAAAACTGAAAGGAAGCCATCAGTAGGAGCAATTAGGGTCATTCCCCAGGATTGCGTCGGGCATCCCTACTGCGCATAGTTTCAGGCGTGATTAGCGCGCGCATTAAAAAATGGCGGCTTTTTCGTGACGGCTGGACCTCATCAGAAAGGTAAATTATCATTTTCTAGAAAACGAGTATGGTGACCTATCATTTTTTTGTTGTTGTGAATTGAGTAATTTTCTCTCTATAAAATAAATATGGACAAATTCTCAGTGTACTATAAGAAACAATCGTCAGAAACGTGAATTAAGCAAGCAATCGTGACTATAATGATATCATGGTGATATTATAAGGATTTATCGGGTATAAACAAGGTGCTGTTGTTCCTAATCGAGCAGGGGGACCCCTTCCTTTCTCCCAAAAAATTCAAGTTCCTATAATATAAAGAATCAAATATAGGCAAAGTTTGACAACAATCTCAGTGCAAGTTCTATTTTAGTGGAATGACCTTACAATTGAAGTGGATTACAAAGTATAAAAAAATGCACAGGCATTTTGTACTCTTCCCAGGTTTTGCTCGCATGAAAAGAAACCAAGATGGAGACCCTTTGAGCTCAGCAATCGATCGACCTCTATGACTTCACGGGAAAATAGCGGACTGTGAACAGTCTACTTCAAGTTTGGCTCGGATTACTTTGTTTGTAATTTGGCAACAATTTTCTTAAGGTGGCTCGAAGTGGTTTAGATATTCCCGTCATTGGTATTCTATTGCAGCTACACCAATAACGTTAAGGTTAAACTTTCAGTACAACTTTGTAAAGGTTTTACCAATGAACAAATTGCAGTTGCTATGACGTCAAAATACGTTGCCATGGCAACGTCATATGAGGTCAAAGATACCTTATTTTTTACCGTTTGAGGCTAATAACTTAAAAACTAGACGGTGAAAGTTTTTGTTTTTCATATATGTTTGCCTACTGGGCAAAACAAACAATCTAACAATGTTTAAAAAAAATCTGTAGGTAGGGTTCAGAGCCACCTTAAATTAGTGAAAAAATGACGTAGCTTTGAATCCTACCTACAGAATTTTTTAAAAATTTGCAAAAATTTTTCTTCTGTCAGTTGGATAAACATATATCAAAAACAAGAACTTTCACCGAGTAGTTTTTGAGTTATTAGCCTCAAAAGGTCCAAAATAGGGTATCTTTGACCTCATATGACGTTGCCATGGCAACGATTCTTGACGTCACAATGACGTCAATTTGTTCATTGCTAAAACTTGTACAAGTTTGTACTAAAAAGATTTTCCTAAAAAGTATTGGTATAGCTGCGATAGAACACCTAATACAGGCATGTCTAATTCTGACTAAACTGTTATGAGCCACCTTAAACAATTTTCTTTTTGTACCATCCACCGTTTCACCACATGCAAGCATGTATCATCATCTGTGCCCTATGTACTACTGTTTTACCTTGTTGCGGTGGACCATCACGATGGTGGACTCGGATTTGTTGAGGCTGACTCGTCACTTGCTGTGCAGGCTGTATTTAAGTAAATGGGAAAATTGTAAATATTTACATAAGAACGTGAATACCGGATAGTAAAACTATATTTAAGAAACATTCTTCTGGCTTATTGGGCTAATTGCCACATGCAAAGTAAGATTTAGACTCACATGAATGTATACAAAACAGGCTATTATGACTGAGGATAACATGTAACTGCACTCACCTTTGGAGAACCTTCTTTTGTCTTGATGTCTGCATTGTTTAACTGTTTGACTGCTAAAAAACAAGAAACCCTTCCAATGACAACACTGCGCAAAATATCTCAACCTTAATAATGCCACAAAATTATTAATTTTCATTTGCACACTACATGTATAATCAAAAATTAGAACTTTGGTATTACCTTTATTTTCAGCTGGTTTACTGTCTGACACAGCATTTTCACCAGTACTGCAAAGAAAGAAAGACTTGTAAACACTTGCCACACCTTCACCTTCTTTCTTGTGCTTAACATAACAGTACAACCAAGCAATTTCAAACAAGAAGCTAGAATATTTACACACTATAGCCAAGGATAAGAAAACATTTCCATGAAAATTACCAGTAGTTCTCTTGTCGTTAACAGATCTGATTTCTAGTCTGTCAGTTGAGAAAACTCCTTATGGAAGCTTGTGTATACAGCTTGAGTTTGATCCTGGGTGAACTCCTGCTCTGTCACCCTGGGAGACAAACTTGCAATGTCTAGGCTATACTTGACAATTCTAATGTAAATTGTCACTTTACCTTTCAACTGCAACCTTTGCTGCTTGTTGTGGTTGTTTAACCTCTGTGTTGTTGGCAACAGCTGCTGATGTACTCTTTGCAGCTACAGCCTGGTTTGGATAAGGACTGGCTGGTCTGGCATTTTTGAAAGTATTAACAGCCTAGACATGAAATAGAACAAAACCGTTCATTGTGGTGTAATTGCAGAATGGCACATCATTCTAGCATTGTAGGCCTGCAATCTGTGCAGAGAGCTAGTTAATAATCTTGGTTAACGTGAGGGGAAACTTCACACAAGAACTAAGAAAGGGTTATACCTGGCTTTGACATTTGATTGGCAAGCACCAAACGGCTCCTATCAATTGATCATGTTTTTTTTTTTTCAATTCCACTGTTTGGCGAATTGGAAACCAGGAGATACCAAAATCAGAATTGTCTCAAACAACTACTCTTCTGTGTGGCTGACAGTTATTTGATTGACTAAGAAGTTTGGAAAACCAACTAAAAGATTTCACAAAGTTAAATATCAAAAAGCTGCAATATAGAGCTTTTTTCTTCCTACTCTGAGCTGCAGTGGCAAGTGCCATAATACTTATTTTGCCAAAAATAAGTATTAAAAATAAATTTAGAAAGAACAATAAATTTGACCCAAGAAAAATACTTGTTGTTCACCTGTCTAAGCTGTTTGTTGATTACCAATGAATCAGGAGAAACATTTTCTGCACCACAAGATGGGCATTCTTGCTCATTTTCCAAAAGATAGTTTCTTATACCTGACAAAAGTGAGCATAACACCAGTGACATTATTAAAAATATATCTTGTTTGTTTGTTTGTTTTCTATTTAAACTACATTATTGTCATATTATCTTTTATACACTGAGGCCTTTAACATGCAACAAGATGATGAGAAGAGACTGTAGCACTTGCCTCTTTAAGTCATTACACTGTAATAGAACCTGCACTAAGATTCTGTCAAACTTTGCCTAAATCGGTTGTTTATCTTACAGGAACTTCAATTATGAAATAAAAATGGGGGTCTCCATACTCAAATGCAAACAACAGCACCTTGCTTATACTCCACAGTTCTTTAACCATGATTTTATTCTCTAATTGCTTGCTAAATTCACATTTCCGCAAATTGTTTCTTACTCTGCACTGGGAATTGGTCTATATTTTGCAGAAGGAAAGTTATCGTTCATTTTAAAACAAGACAATAAAATGAAAGGTCACCCAACTCATTTTAATAGGAGAAGATGCTGATTTACCTCTCTGACAAGCTTCATCCATAAAGAAAAAGCTGGCCACCATTTATATTTTTAATCAGATGAAATTATGTGCAGCAAAGATGCATGGTGCAATACTAGAGAATAACCTAAATGCTAAGGTTACCCTCGTTGAGAGGCTTCATTGCCAGGATCAGACGTGTTTATAACATCGAATTCCATATCGCGAGGAAAGAAATAAACTCGCTATTCATTTTAAAAAATGGGAAAAGTTGGTACCTTTGATCAGCACTTTATAGAAAATAACATCTTATATTTTCCTTGCCTTTATTCAGTTAGTTATTTTATTAATAAGTTGTTTCCTTTTATTATTACTCCGGCCCAGGCCCTCAGGTCCATGGCAGGAGTAGAAAATTCGGCTTGATCTGTCGTCGTCGCCAGAATTCTGCATTCTTATGCAATAGTGTGACATAATCCTAGGGCACTCAGCTGGCGAGCTTTTCCACGGACCTATCACGTGCTCAACGTGACAGGCCACGCTCGTGGAAAAACTCGTGGAAAAGTACTGGCCGAATACTGTTTAATGGCGACCTTTTGCCTTGGAGTGAACACTGTGTACTGAGCGAACCTTCCGCCTTGTGGGAGCAAACATTGTGTTGTGAGCGAACCTTTCGCCTTGGAGTGAACCTGTACTGATCGAACACTTTTGTCTTTCAAGGATTTCAATAGGAAATTGCTTTATTGAAGGGCTGATGCAAGTTTCCATCAAATGTCTGCATTTTCAAACTTCAGATAAAATGCAAGGTTTGTTTTTTTATGTGCGTCGTTGATGGTAATTAGACTTTGTAACGCTTTAGTCGATACATTTTATACATTCAAACGACCACTGAGTACAATTCACACAAATGAAGTCATAAAACGAAACATTCAGTACAGAAAACAAACCAAAACGTAGCGTTTTTACCATTACGTGAAAGCAATGGCGTCACGCCATAACGTCTCAAGCGTGACAAAATGGATGCGGCGTGACAAACAGGCGGTTAATAACAGACTATTGCTAACGACTGTTTTTATGTTTTTATGACTTTTCTCTCTCAATTCGCACCAGTTATCCTTAGTTGTCTGCTGCAACTTTAAATTAGCGTAAACACTGTGATTCTGAGCGATTAACAAAATTAAAGGATTTTCAGTGATTTGAACAGTTACATATCATTTCGACAACCGCGAATCTACATACCCCTAAAATGGCCGGAGTGTACGCCCAACAGGCGTCTTGTTATTATTTAATTTTTATGCATCTGTACTTTATTATTTATAACTGTATACTGAAAGTAGTGTGTTGTATGTAAGTATTGTACGTAAGTGCTATATCGTGTATTGTTAATAAGCTCATTGTAAGTAGTGTATTGTCAATACTGTGAGGTCTTTTGTAAATTATCTTATTGTAAGCATGTATCCTACTTATTGATGTACTATCACAAAAACAATAAACAAATTACAAAAAAAAAATCAATGCTAAGGTCATGACCTCAATTCAACTTACAATCATCACAGTAACTTGTTCCACAGCAAGGAATCAGCACAGCATCTGTCAGTAAATTGTTGCAAGAGGGACATCTAAGTTCTGATGGAACTTTCTTATTAGCAATCTCCGAGCCTTTTTCCTTTCCTTTGGCTTTGGAATCCACTCTGCAACATCATTAATCCAAGTTATTATTAAAGAAGCTTTGATATTCAGAAGATATACCCAGAATTTGGCAGTTTCTTGGCATTATGAAAGTAATACAGTGGAACCCTGTTGATGTGGACACCAAGGGGACATGCCAAAGTGTCCATATTATCGGGGTGCCCGTATTAAGTAGGCAGACATATTTACGGAAAAAAAAACATTGGTCAGGGTTCGTACAAAAAATCGCAACCGTTTTTCCAGGACTTTTCAAGGACTTTTCAAGGACCAAATTGAATTTTCAAGGACCACCTACCATGAATGTAATTTCACAGATAGTATATAAAATGCACATTCCCAGTCCAAGCTAACAGGTTTCTAAGGCTTCAAGAGTTTTCTCCATCTCCATCTTTACATTTATTAGTTCACTTGCCTTTTCTCTTTATTAGCTGCTTTTACATCCGTATTTTACAGTGTTTGAAGTTGCTTTACACAGGAAAAGAATACCAAAGTCTATGCAAAGCAATTTGCTTTTGATCCCACTACATTTAAAGTGGAAGAAAATTCAAGGACTTTTCAAGGACTTACACAGAAATTCAAGGACTTTTCAAGGAAAAATGGCATTCAAGGACTTTTCAAGGACTCACCCTGAAATTCAAGGACTTTTCAAGACTGTGCGAACCCTGTTGGTTTAATTGTATTGCAACTGTAACAAGTTTTTAACTATGAAAACTCTCATACTCTCGAACTAAAATTAAATTTATAGTTCTGTTTAAGTCTGTGACTTAACTTTACACAAGGAATAAAGCTGACATTTTAAAAGCATTAAAACCTTGTTTAGTTTCTACTGTTACCAAAACTGAAACAAGTTTATCAAAACTATCTACACATACTCTCAGACTAAAATTACTTAAAGTGCCTATAGCCCCCAAAATTTTTTTTCGCCTAATCAAATCTCTGTATGGAATTGGGAAAAATGTCGCAAAACTTTTTGAATTCGGTTAAAACCCGAATTTTTTACGAATTTTTAAAGTTGGCGCTTTTAACAGCACGACCGAGCATTCGGGAGAATGGGACTAGTGACGTCATTCCAGGCCATTGCCAGCGTCGCTCCAGCAACTCTCACGTTGTTTTGTGTGTGGGATAGAGTACTGAGGGTTAGTTTTTCGTCAAAAGAACTTTTATTTGACTCAACAAAAGTTCGAATATTCAAACGCACTTATAATGTCGTCCAGCGATTCTAGCTATGACTCTAGCTCAGACTCTGAGGCCGCAGAGGTCGAGGTCGAGTACGACTTAGAAGTCGAGGGTTCATCAAACAACAACAACAACACAACATGAATTCTTGACCTTCGCACAGCATGCACAGTTTAGTTAAATAAATTGAATTGCCTCAGAGTTTTAAAAAGGTATAAGATTTATTGACTTATCAGTATTTACTGTAAATTCTACAACGAAAGTCTGTACTTGCGTATGAATAATTTGCAGTCAACTATTCGTTTGCGGGAGCGGCCGGTACGCCAACTTTATTCGCTATTCATCACATTCATACGATCGATTAAAATCTTCTTAAATTTTCTGCTCGAGGTTAGGATTCAACTGAGAATATCTTGTCCTGCTTTTAAACCCTTAAGCTTAACACTTGTGCTAACTAAAGTAAAGCCCGAAGACGCCGCATCTTTGCGGTAAGAATCAGTGAAGAACTTGTTTTCCTTCGCTGCTAGTAATGTAAACAAAGTGTCGCAGAATGAGTCAATTGTTAATTTGCATCGTGTGTACATGCAGGGGAGCGAATAAGTCTGAATAAAATCAGCAGCGCTCACTAGAATCGCTTAATGCTTCAAATAAATAGTGGTAATATTTTGGATCGGGAATAGAAGATAATTACATGTACCTTGAATTCTACGAAAACTGTGGAGTCCATACGCAGAAAATTGAAGTTTGTGTGCGAAGATCGAAAGTCTGATTTTCATTTTCGCTGCTAACACTCGCCGATCAAACCAAGATAGGTGACCAAGAAATCTTAAACTCTGATGTGCTTCGATTACATTGCCGAAAACTTGATGGTCTCCCGGTTTTTTTCGCATTTTGGAGCTCCGACCCGAGTCACGACCTACATACAACGCAGATCATATCACGTTCGACTGATGTACTGGGTTGACGTCACGAATTTTATTGGACCCAGACCCTTTTGACCGGATCTTCGCCTCGGTCGTGTTTCTGACTATTGCGATTTTTAACCGCGCGGCCATGGGCCGAGCGCGGTTCTTGCTTTACACGGGATTTATTATTATTATTTTTAACCGCGCGGCCATGGGCCGAGCGCGGTTCTTGTTTTACACGGGATTTTTTTTTTTTTTTTTTGTCGGTGACCAGACACAAACCTCCACTCGGCCAAATCGTGTTTGGAGCTTTGAAATCACGCAACCTATGATGTTTATTCGCCAAAAGCTGTTGAAACATTAATGTACCGAAAATGTTGCGGATATTGTTTTCTTTATTGTGTATAAAGTATATTTTCTTTTGGTTTTATCGAAGCGTTGGATTCAAAGCGAATGTTGAATACACTGAAAAAAGGTATTACGTCAGCCATGGAATGTGCTGATGTTGCAGGTTTCACTTTCGTTACGTGACAACTAACATTGTGTTTTATTTGCATGTTTATGTCGGCAGAAGCGACGGCCATTAATTTAATTTGTTTCCTCTTCTGCGAGTATTTCTTGTGGGTTTAGGCAATCGAAGTGAATTCTTTGGCTATTTCCTTGAAGTGAGTTCAAATATTTGAAAGGAAATGAAATATTTGCTTAAGTAAACAATTGAGCGTGCCCGAACGTGCAGGGGTTACGTCATTAGAAGGGAAAAACCCCCAAGCTAACTGAAGCTATCCGGGGACAACGTAACCCTCGGATTGTGTGACTAACGTGACTACTTTGCTGGTCCTTTACTCATAATGCAAACAGATTAAATCTAACCGTGGCTTTTGAGAAAGAAAGCTGTTAATTAGCCAAAAATATAAGCGCGGTTTTGAGTTGCTACAGCAACTTCATGTTTTCGACTTTGACGATTCACAGAAAATCGAGGTTTCAACCAAAATCAAAAATTTTTTCGGCATTCTGCTCAGAGAAATGTAAATATTCTTTTCCTTGAAAAAAATTTTTTGGGGTTATAGGCACTTTAACTGTTCTTGAAACTCGACAACTGACTCATTTGAAAAAGTCTGTGACTTTTCTTTGCACTGGCCCATTTAGTTTGCCACTGAAATTGTATTAGCCCACCAAAATTTGTCATTATTTGAACAGGGTACCATGTCTCCAATTAGCACATAATGGCGACAATGACAATAGGCAGCGCACAGCTAAGCAGTCTCCCTAAAGCGGAGTTGACGATATATAAGAGTTTGACACCCAGGACACAAAAAAATGTCCATTGTCCATATAAGCCAGTGTCCATAATAAGCAGGTTAATTTTAGAGAAAATGAGCTTTTCATTGGGGCAAATGAAACTGTCCGTAATATTGGGGTGTCCATATTACACATTTTGTCTGTAGGGTGAGATTCCACTGTATATCAAACATGAGAAACCCGTGTTTCATCGGGATATCCAAACTCTGAGAAGAGAGTGGAAAATACGTTGTGTAGTGTATTTTAGACAAAATTCAAGGTGTTTGGGTAGCCAGTGAAACACTGTTTCGAGTCTCTGATATAGTTTCCTAATCGAAACAAAAATTACACCTACTTTCAGTGTTACATGCATAGCACCAATCTTTCGACATCCATCTTTCGACATCGTCTTTCAGTGTCTTTCAACATGCTAAACAAACAAGGATCGAAATACACCAATCACATGCCAGTGTTTGTTTCACGTCACTTCTTTGGAAATGAGTCACAAGTTCAGAAGGTCATGCTAGTGGGCTGTGATTGGTGGATTTTGATCCTTGTTTGTTTGGCGTGTCGAAGGACAATGTTGGGAGATGTATTTCGAAAGATAGCCGCTATGCACGTAACACTGAAAGCAGGTGTAAATATTAAAATAAATAAAATTGTAAAAATCTATGCTAATTAAGACCAGGTATCCAAACCTCCTCCACAGTTATGATATTCTTTGTTTTAACTTGATGAATTATTAATGAGTTTGAGACGGCACAATCAACAAAATTATGACACTTTAAACATTTAGGATTCAAACGAGAATAAGCAATGCCCCAACTACAGCACAATACTTTCCACTTGTAACACCTTCAAGTTAAACCCAGACATTGAATTTCTAAACTAAACTTGCCAAAGAAAAAATATTAATATATCTTTAAATTGCATGCTGTTGTATTTATCTATTCAATTTGATATGACTCACTCTTTAGTTGACGGTGACGACCTATTTGTTGGTGATGAAGACCTGTCCTCTACTGTCCCGAGAAAAGTGCGAGGAATTCCAGTTGTACGTTTCACCTTTGGAACGTCAAATCTGTTATCCTAATGTAGGATCAAATTGAGAAAAAAACTATTGTAAGTTACTGCAGTAATACTCTGTTTTTACAGGCATTAAGAGGACAGGGGAAAGCATCTGTATTGAACAGAGGATTAAGCAGGTGTTCATATTAGCAAGGGTTGTTTTTATTCCATTTTCAGTAATAATTCTTATTTCCAAACAATAAAGAAAAATGCCAAGGCATCCAACAAGAATTTGATCAGAAGAACAATACCTGCTTTATTTGAAAAAGATAAAATACTAATTAAAAAGTAGTGAGTGCAAATTTTGCTAAATGCCACTAAACACATTTATTATATCAACTCAATCATAATCCCCAGTTTTTAACTGTAAGTTTCCTTCTACTCACCCCATTGGTGGGACAGTTCCTAATAAAGTGTCCTGGTTTACCACACCTGTAACACACATAGCTCTGAGGTACAGGAACACCAGGTGCATAAGGTCTACGACCTTTCGCATATCTGTGGAAATAAAAGAGTAGACATCTAAATACACAAATTAAGAAAGAAATAACACTTAGTGCCAAAGTGTGTCACAGTAAGTTGTATGACCATACTTGTTAGCCTTGATGCTCACGTTGCCCTCACATCTCTTACACCAATAATAATAATAACAAGACGCCCGTTGGCCGTTTCCGCGGGATGGGAATGACTTTTCATGGTCACATTCTGTTTAAAATGTACAAATAAATGGAAATGAAAGTACAAGTACTAAATAAAGTAATTTAAAAGACGCCAAAGTCACAACATGAAACTTATGCGCTAACGTGACTTTGGCCTACGAAAGGTGTTGTGTTACAAAGATGCGATTTACATAAATTCCAGGATAAACTGCCAAGGCTAATCAACAAATGACCTTTATCGGTTTTTACAATTATCAACAGGGCGATCGTTGAGAACTCGATCTTGTTCGACGCACGCCTTTTAACCTGTCACTGGCGTAATAGTTGAGAATAAAGTTACATTCAAACTGTAAACAATCGACAATTACTTCAATCTTTTGTTATGTATTCAGTCGCCATGAGCTGTCAAAATCTTGAAAACGGTAGGTTGGAAAAACCGGAATTCAGAATTCGGAATTTTATTAAAAAATAATAATAATAATAAATGTTAAGAAAAAATAAATTATTAATTTAATAATATCCATTAATCATTAATTAATTAATAATTAATAAAAAGTGTCTAGTGTCAGATCTAGAGCCGGCCTTGGTTTACCTCCTAAAAAGTTTTATACGAATGATTCGGAAAACACAAATCGTCGATTGCGACATAAAACACGCGGCAAAGAATTAGGGAATACAGCTTTTGCGAAAATAATGAAGGAACTCATCGAAGACGATCAAGAGACAGAGTTTATTTTAGGTGTATGTGGCGGGTCCGGGCAATATGAGTTCAGAGAGTCATTTAAACATTTAGAAATCTCAAAGGAAGACTGGTTTGGGATGAGCGAAGCGCAGAGAAAAAAGAAGGTAGCCAACATTTATTCCCTGTCGATTGAGGACATGTATGTGCCAAGTGCTAATCAAAGCCAAGGTCGCATGTTTTCTGCACGATGTAGTACAATAGTACACTTACCAACTAAAAATGATCTTTCCTTGCCCGCGTCTTCAATACAAGATCAACTTGATCTTCACATTGCAAATCAAATATGGGAGAAAGCTGGGCGACTTCTTTCACGAGAGGATACCATTCTTCCAGCACCATCTAGAGATAATTCCTTAAAAGCATTCTCGGTGTTATCAGAATTTGGTGAGGCGCCAAACTTTATTCAAGTTTCGAGCAATGGGAAAATAACTTGCACATGCAAAAACTTCAAACCTAAAAAGATTTGCTCGCATGTTGTAAGTGTGGCCGGAAAACAAAACAGTTTAAATGGATTTGTCAAGTGGTATCTGAAACAGAAGATACCTAATATAACAACTTAACAGCTGTTGTCACGCTAGATGTAAACGTAAAAGCTTCCGGAAGGAAACCAAGCGCCCCAAGACGTCGAAGGCAACCAAAAACTGATGTTAAAATATATAGCTCTTCTTTGCCGCCAAGTTCCCTGTCTGTATGAAGCACACCTCATCTTCCTCAAATACAAATCACAGCCGACCAAGGACCATCGTGCAGCGTCTCGTTATCATCGGCCTCCTTACATCCATCCATACGACACTCTTTATCGGTTCCTACAGCTCCGCCCATACATTCTGAGCTTACTCAATCTTGCAGATATCCGCCACCCACTTATCTATATTTAAATTCACTACCTATTCAAACCGCATCCGTTAATCCACATGTCGCTGTACCTCCAGGTTTTCCACTACCACCAAAACCTCCCATTCCACCCAGTCACAACCCATACTTTTCCAATCACTATCATAATGCCTTCTCGTCCAAATTCATAACTCCTTTAACAAAACTTCAAAGCTGTTGTGTGACACACCTTTTATTCGGAAACAAACAACAAAATACAGGGAATGTGAGGGTGGTTCTTATTTTCTGTATATATTTTTATAATTTAAAAGTAAGGTCTTGCGTGACCACATATCGTGACTCAACTGCAACCATCTGATTGTCACGCCCCAAGAGTTCAGAGTCCAGGTTTTATTACAACTTTAAATTAATAATTTATTTTTTCTTAACAATTATTTATTTATTATTATTATTATTTTTTTTTTTTAATAAAATTCCGAATTCCGATTTCCGAATTCCTGTTTTTCCAAACTACCTCTTGAAAACTTCCACTCCCGCTCACTGATCAGCTCTTATTACGGTTTAAATATTGTGAATGAAATCGGACGTTGCCGACAGGAGCTTTTGAAGTGAATTTATAGTCGCTGTTCATAATACTTTGGACGAGATCTCAGTGAACACGCTACCACGGGAAACAAACACATTGCTCCGTGAGAAACCAGTATCTTCTGCAATCAATCAATCGACATGCACACTTGTGACTACAAACTCGATCGAAATAAATCGATTTGTAGAAAGCGCGGTTTCCGCAGTTTCTACAATAAATCCAAACGTACGTGCCCTTACTTAGGGCCTGTTTACAAGCAGGTAGGGTAACCCTAGCACTAGGGTTACCCTACCTGCTTGTAAACAGGCCCTTACTTTGAGAGAGCATACATTGCTAAATTACCAAGGCTAATCAGCAAAATGGCTCAGCTATCGGTTTTTATAATTACCTTGTCTGCCTTTTCTTGACATGTAACTGAACGTGTTCGACTGAAGCAGCAAGAGTTTCTTTTACTACATTGAAAACGTATAAAATTTACCGTTTAGTGAACAAAATCATACGTTGCCAGCGATGGTTAGAAAAATTATCGAGCATACCTTATGTGAAATCTCAAATCAACGAGAGCTTTCGATAGATTTTACCACACAACATCTAACTCATGGAACTCATCGAACACATCAAACCACATCGAACAACATCGAACACATCGAACGCATCAAAACGATCGAGCTGAAATTAATACGCGGCTCATCCCGCGTAATTATTTAATGCAGTGTTCCAGATAAGAGAGAGGTCTCAGGTCAAAGCAGCTTAAAGACCCAACAAATTATTAGAAAATTTGTATTGATTTGGTAGAGGCAGTGGGAATTTGACAAGAAATTCCTTGTTGACACCTTGCTTTAAAACGTATCTGGAATATGTGTGAGCATGTCCTTTTATATAGTGACCAGGTATTTGAAAAGTTTGGACTGGACAAAGAGAAAACCTGGAATGGGAGAATCAATTCTGTTTCATGAAATATACACTATCCATCAGGTTGGTGCTCACTGTAGCCAATTCAAAGAGATTAAAATTTACAGACTGAAGAGCCTTCTTTAATCCTTACTGTGAAGGGTCCCAATCCTCTCCAGACTGTTTCATCATGGCCTTCAGCTTGTCCTCTTCTGATGCATCTGCATTAGCCAAGTCTGCCACCTAGGAAGGAAGGGCAACACTGTACACCATGCTATATGTACCTGAACCCTGATACCAAATGGTTCAAGAATCAAGCCTGATATTTTGCAATTTAAACCAAACAAATTATGACAAAAGTGTGAAAATGAGGAATATCAGTACTTGAATCAAGGAAGAAACATAGGCGTACGGGCCGGGGGGGCTGGGGGGGCTGCAGTCCCCCCAAATTTTGGGCGACTCAGATTTTTTGGGCAGCAAAAGAAATTTGGACAAAGCCATTATTAAAAGAAGTTTCCACGTTTTTTTTTTGAAGAGATAGATATTTTCCATTTTAACCTGAAGTCGGCGTGGTAAAGCCAGTTAAATTCACACGAGACAGTGGTTGCCCAGCACGTGATGAGTTTCTGGTTATTAATGTAGTACATATCCTTGCAGTGATACCTGCTACATCGTGTTCAGCAGAACGATCATTCAGTGCGTTGCGCAGATTGAAAACTTACCCCCCCCCCCCCCCCCCCGGGTAAAAAATTGGCCGTACGCCTATGGGAAGAAAAACAATGGGTTTGTTATCAAAAATTTGCACTCACAAACTCACAAAGTGAGAGTGGATTTTGGAATTTGGAAGCCAAAAATAAATCCACCAGCACATTTCTCCATCACAATTACAAGAGAAAAGCAGGAGGATTTCTTGGTAATTGAATGGAAAGAATTGGAAACTACAAAATGTCTGAGGTAATGAAAGTTATATTGAGTAATGGTTTAACATAACATTGTATCTTTCAAAGAAATATTCAAGTGGGGCAGTTATTTTAGAGAAAAGGAGATGGGAAGGTGAGATGGTGAAGAGAGGGTTGAAGAAAGCAAGGGGATTTAATTGCAATCATTCTTTACACGGTCTGTAATCAGAGGGTCCAAAATAAGTTTGGAAGGATGTATCATGGGGGTTTAAATCCAGGCAGAATGAGGGATGATACAAGAAGTTTTAGGGAAGGGATATGGGATGAAATATCCTGGTAGGACTGGGAAGCATTCACTGTTGAAGCCAGAATGTAGGATGTTTTGAAATCAATTGTGGGATGCTGGTTAAAAAAATGTGACCTCAGTTAATATGTTAGACAACCATTGTTCCTGTGACAATCACTATAGATCTAGGTAAAATGCAAGTGACTGTGGCAAGAAGCAGGACAAGTTATATACTGCCCATGTTTACACTTCATTGCTATGGTAGTATGACTTGTCAACCATTTCTGGTGATCAATGTGCGATAATCTTTTGTTTTCACATTGGAAAGAGTCTGAAATCAACTTGCATTTTTATGGGGAAAAGTCTCCAATGAACTGATTCGTCAGCGGAAATACACTTGTGTTATAAGCAGGTGGGAGTGGGATAAAAATTCTCAGCAAGATAGATTGGGAGAAAAGAGGCAAAAAGGGACCATGGTGGGGTGTTTGAAAAAAGCTTATTTTGGACCATCTAATCAGTTATTCTTTTCCTTTGTGGAATCATCAAGAAATGACTGTGTACAGAGCATCATTTACCTTTTTAGCAGTTATTGTTTTCTACCACATATTTTCATTTAAGTCCTCTCTTGACAATCCAGGACAGAACAGGAGTAACTATTAATAGTTAGCTGTGATAAGCATATTTTTACCTTGCTCAACTTGGTTTTAACAACTTGATAATCTTGGAAACCACTCTTGGTGAACAGAGGTGAAAAGGAACAACCATCAATGAGAGAAAATTCAACTACAAGCATCAATAATTTCATACAACCCTGTGTTCTTACAAAACAAAGAGTTAGTGTGCAAAAGAAGAACAAAGTTTTACTAGACTTCTTGTTTTCAAAAACCCCTTTTTACTAGCAAAAGAACAAGCTTAGGGTGCATCTGCACACAGGCTACATTGCTATATACTTCCCACTTGAATTCCTGCAAGCTTAAAAAACTTCAAAAACTTGCTCTGATTTTGAACTTCTTATAAGTCTAAGCGAGTTAGAGAAATTCTCCCATTCTGCTCATAAATGTTAAGTTTTATTTTTCTTGCCAAAGTTAGCAACATTCACTAAAATCAACCTTTATTCATTCCTTTACCGCAAATCCAATGCATTTTATACTTTGGGTCAATACTGGTACACAGTTAAACCATAACCATAACGTGTTAATTAAAGGCAACTTAACAAAAATACATAAGGGACAACCTGAACAGGAGGGTAGAGGTTCACCCTATCTTAAAAAACCCATAAAATATCATAAAATTCTGTCAAGCAATTAGCCTCAGACGCAGTCATTTTTAGGGGAAATTGGGTTGCACCCCTCCCCACAAATGCCTGTTCAACCGAGAGCAACATTCATTTCTGCCGCTTAGCCAATTAAAATTTTACCTACCAATATCTGGTAGGTTAACCTTGATCAAAACATGATCAAAACATGTTATATGCATGGATTTTGACAAAGCTAACTGTCAACAATGTGTGCTTCTTGTTTAGGATTTAATTATCACTAAATTCATTTCAGCGACACAATTTCAGAATTTGCAAAGGAGGAAAGAAAAGCAAGGTTTTCATTAATAATTACAGTAAATCGCTTAATATACATGTTTGTCAAGCTTCGCCTTCAATGTTCAACAGTCTCACCAATTCTTTGGATCACACTGTGCAATGTCTCTCCTCTTGTAAATTTGTTGAGGGAACAAGTCAAATCTTTGTCAAGTATTGTTAAGTCTGTCGTTAGTCTGAGCGATTTGAAGAAAGGAGAGGAAAACAAGTGGGAAAAGCAGCACATTTGGTTGTGTTTGACAAGTGACAGCCAGAAATACGCTTGTGTTTGTAGGCGAAAGTGAACAGTGAAACGGGAACATTTTTTCAAATACAAACGTGTTGAATGTTTATCGAGAAGGATGTTAGCCTGAAGGTAAGCTACTTCTTTCAAATTTAGTGTAATAATTTGGAGAGAAGTCATGAATTGTATTTAAGCGTGAAAGGAGAAAATAAATTTGGTTTAGCCGTTTCACAAAAGTGAAGTCGTTTTCGTGGATAAACTACTAGTTCAAGTAGTCAAAGTTCTACCAGGAACTCATAAGGAGTTGAAACGTGTAACATGTGTTCACAGCATTCGAATATTGAGTTTTGCCAAGTACAGTACCATATTTGGCAACACAAAGAGTTTGTGAGAGTATTAAACTTTTTTCTGAAGACAAGCTTATATAAAGTTTGCTTTCCATATGATCCCAGGTAATGGCAGGGGCTCCACTCTTTCATCCCTTACAAAATCAGATGATCCAAATGGATTGTTTGATAATTTAGAACTTATTGTGATGGAGGAAGTTTTGACCTGCAATCCATTGAACACAGGCTTTATGTAGCTGCCCCCTCCCTTCAGATGAATCCAACAGTTATTTTAAAGTTCTCACGGATTAATAAAGCCATACATTAGTCATACAAACAACTGTAAATATGGCAAAGGGAAATGGCAGGTTAATAACAAAGACTTCTTGGAGTTGCACATACAAATATTGTCTTTAACCCAAATTGGATCCTTTGTAGAATAATCAACAAGTAGAGTTTTTTAAAGAACTAACATTCTTACATGTAAGCCCCGGTTCAGATGCTGACTTTTCATGAGCCAAACCTTACACCTTGAATTAATACATGAAAAGTTTGGCATCTGAATCGGAACAGCTCAGCCATTCTTCCCGCCTGGCTTAACCAGGAATAACGCCTGTGGACCGGCTTTGATTCAGATGCTGAACTTTTCATGACCCCAACCTTATGCAGAAATTATCATAACGTATTTTACAATCATGCAATTTCTTGTAGACAATTGGCATTTCAAATTGTTTTGCTTAAAAGTGACTTAAGTTCAGCTAATTAAGTTCGGCTTCTGAATCAAAAGGCAAGATTTCATTGATTGGGGCTGACCTTAATTGTGAATTAAGTTCAGCTCATGGAAAGTTTGTGTCTGAACTGGGCCTAACTCTCTTGAAGTACACATATTATGTTGTGGTTTAAAATTTTTCAACCCATTTGATTTTTATTTCCCTTTGTTTTAAATTATGATAATGAATATGAGACAATAAAAAATAAAAATCAAACTGGTTTAAATAATTTCAAACCAAATAATATCAACTTCAACCACAACATGCATTTTTTCATCACATAATTGTGAAAGAATATTGGTTGAAAAGTGACGTATAATTTGTATTTCCATTTCCTTTTCACAGCACAAAATATTTGTGCAATTTCAAGCTTTTTCTAGGACACTTAAGTTTACATGCAATTATTACTAAGGATTTGGCAATCTGGTTGCCAAGATTACTTATTAAATCCAAGGCAAGTTCCAATTCTCTCACACTGAAATGCATTTTGTCTGCCACACAACAATGCAACAGCACTTATGACCAGTTGCCTGTAAAATGATTTGTGAAGCAGTATGTGATTGATCGACCGGTATATTCATAGAAATGTAAAGGT
Organism: Meandrina meandrites; assembly: GCA_963693305.1. Taxonomy (NCBI): domain Eukaryota; kingdom Metazoa; phylum Cnidaria; class Anthozoa; order Scleractinia; family Meandrinidae; genus Meandrina; species Meandrina meandrites. The sequence continues at coordinate 16,559,315 of OY855912.1, read as the reverse complement.
GCAACGGTGTTATATATTCCATGTAACAGTCTTGCTTTGTACAACCATGATGATTATTTGCTCTGTCATCTGTTTTGGCTTAAAAATCAGCTTTCTCCTTGTTGTTTCCAGTGGTTTTGATCTCAGATAGAAATGAAATTTGTCATGTACCACAGAGTCACCTTTATGGTCAAAATGGCTGAAGATTTAACACTTAAAAATGAAAACACAACTTTCATTTATCCAGAGTGCTTTTGATTCTTTGAATCAAATTTTGAAGGTTTGACTAATGGCAATTATTCAACCATGGTTCCCACTGGATAGAATAGTTTAAGCAAAAGATGTAGATATTTTCTGTTTCTGGGCCATGTTAGCAGTTGGTGGGATGAAATAAAGTTAAGCAAGTTTTGTTTTTAATGTTGAAAAAAAATTGCAAAATGAAGAAGAAACTTATATTTTTGTAGTTTTGGACTGTTTGCATTTGAGATTTAAATGTAAGCTCTAATTTATTATAATAATGAATTATTTTGTTATTCAGTTTGCTACATGCATTTGATATTTGAAACAGACAATCAAAACCGCTCTGGGTTAATCTATGCATATTATTCAAATCTAAACAAAATACTTCATCTATTTAACCTGCCACAGAATAGCTCAGCTTGCAGGGAAATCCCGAATGAAGACTTGATTTAATGATCCATTGTTAGTAATCTCTTGGATGTGTCTTCTCTTATAAAACTGGGTGTACTGTAGAATATTTAGGTTAGCAACTTCCTTGCTTGCTGGAAAATGTTGACAATAAAAAATGGTTAAGCTGGACTTGATATTTTGCTGCTATTAGCCCCTCGTGTATGAATATTGACCTCATCCTGAGGGTGCTAGTTTTCCAGAACCAATGAGCTTCCTTCTTCTCCAAAGCTTTCATATTTTCTTCCCTGTAATATACTGTGATCTTGAAGGTGTTGCTGATGTACAATGCATCAGAACTCATCTCAGATATCCCATGTATATTAGCTTTGAAATGCTGTTGATAAATTCCAACATGAACTTTGAAGAGAAATAATCCATAACTATCATGGCTACACTGATGGCTTGCTCTGCAGTTTCTTTGATGTAAATCCACATTCAGCATACATCATTAATGAAGACCACATAGAGTGCCCCAAATAATCAAAGGAGCAAATATCCAACTTGAATATGGATAAAGACATTTATTGCAAGGAAAAATCACTGAAAAGTGAATGCATCTTTCCACATTTCTGACTGTCCTTTAAGACAATGCGGCAAGAATAAAAGTTCTGATCTCTTGCCCAGTTAAACTGGGATTATGTTAAGTTCTGATATAAACTGAAGAATAGTTCTGTGATTGAATCGTCCATTTGCAAGGATAACTTTTACTGTCTACACTCAAAATCAAATATTTTTCAAGTGTAATAAAATATTTATTGTTGTCAAGTCAAAGCTAAAACAAAGACAATATATTTAGTACATGCCCTCACTGCAGCTTTTATATTTTACTCCAAAGCATCTCAAGTTAAAAAAATATATTCATTTGAAAGATTCAGATGTTTCTTTCTGCTTTAAAACACAATAATTATTGCTTTAAATTTAAAATACCCGCCCAATACTATATTCTCTGTAGAAGTCAAAACATCCAAGGCAAATATGTAATCCCAAAACCACTAAATTATGAAGAGTGATAAATGAGAACCATCTCATCCAGAACTTTGTTTACTCTATACCCCCAACACTGCTACTAAGCTGGAATACTCTGATCTTGCACCCTAGTTCCAGAGAAACCCCAATGTATATGGGAAAACAAAAGCACTAGACTCGTTATCTCTGTTTCAAATACAGCACATTCAATTGCAACAAGTTAAAGTCTGGTTTTCATATGTCAGGAAAACCCCAGACAATCAACATGCAGCTATTTCAAAAAGAACTAGTGTTTCATTTCCAGATTGCGGAAGGATAAGAATGACAAGAGACTTCCTAATTTGCCCTTCTGTGCCAACAAACATGACACACGCAAAGGGATTGTGTCTTTGTTTGTGCTTGCAAGCACTCTAATTGGTGGGAATTTTCTTCTTTCTCAGAATATAGCTAGAAAGTTTACTTAACAATTAAACACAGAAAGAATATCAATACATCCCTTTAATTGAACTTAAAAGTATTGCAGTCATCAGATATTTTTATTTGTAATTAATCACAATAATCTTTGGTCCTGCTGACGATTATCTTTTCAATATTTGAAGAACACATTTTTACAAGATTGTTTGCAATACAGGGGAATGACCTTAACAAATTAGAATTGTGTTCTCCATAGTGCTGGGGCAAGATATTGGGAACATCTGTGACCATCCACAAAAACTAAGCCTGATTGCCTGGGAATTCCTGACATGAAAATCAGACTTGAAGGAGCACTGTCATCTGCTATTTGTTTTATATTGCAACAAAATGACAAAAATGTTTCCTTATTGTATGGGATTAATAACTTTGAACTCTAAATGAACACAGAAAGTATTATTTCCTTTGAGGATCAATGCTGTTGAACAATTTTGCCAAATTTAGATCAAACTCTGCTGAACTCACAAATATTTGCAAGTTCATCCCATATTATTATTATTATTATTGATATCCCCTTTAATCCTCACTACAGTGTATAATGAAAGATTCCCATTTTCTAATTGGTTTAGATTGTTTGATCAATACTTTTCTTCAACATCAGACCATTATTAATAGCTTCCTAGGATCTAAATATGTTTTTGTTTTTTGTTTGTGGTTGTTGTTGTCCTTGCATTTCCTGATCAAAAGAAAAGACAGTGCTCCTTTTAAATTGCAAGCTAATTAATACAGCCAAATCGATACAAGCTACAATTTACAACTATTTTAAACAGCAATGGGTTTAATTTGATTACACAAAGTATTCTTCAACCATGTACATACTGTTTTCTGCTCCCCACTTGAAAAAGGAGATGCTCTTTCCCTGGAATATAAAATCAACATTAACATAATTTTATAAGATGTAGATGAACTTGCCAACAAAAGGTTTAAATACTCAAATGAACCATATATTATGCAAGCTACACTATTTGCAAGTTAGAGCATAATTACATGTTACAAACTTGAGAATTTTAGATTTAAGATTTCAAGATGTGCCATCCATGGCAAGGAAATGATGCACTATCAAAGTCAAGAGAAGGAAATCTATTGATTTTCTCAAAGGAACAACAAACCATAGTCAGGTAATTTTTCCACGAAACAAAGGAAAAACTAGAAAAAATCAGCCTGATGTTTTCAAGTTGCAGACATTCGCATCCTGGCAATCTGCAGCCAAACACACTTAAAAATTATTATAGTCTCAGAGAACTGGATGGGTAGTTTTAAGTGAAAATGAACCAGTATTTCTGGGTCTCCCATGATTAGAATGTCTTTAGGCTAATTAACAATTAGACCCGTAGCCCGAAAGGCTATTGACCCGTGGCCCTTGAGGGCGAAGGGTCTAATTGTTTTAGTATCACCCAACTAGTCGGACAGAAAAAGCAATAATAAAGCTAGCAAATGCAAGTTGAAGAAAGATTTATTTAGGAATAAAACGAAAGAAAGCGTCGTGAATTTCACTACTCGAGGACTATTACTAATAGTCCTCTAGTAGCGTAGCCAATCAAAATGCAGGATTTGCATTAGTCCACTAGTTGGGTGATACTAATCAAAGTTATCCTAAAAATTGGTGACAGTGCCCCTACAAGGGCCAGGTTGTTTGAAAGCCAATCAACACTAATCCAGGAGTTCGAGATTAGTCATTGTCAAAACTGGAGGACAGAAAATGTAAACAGAAGATCTCCCTGAAAAGTTAGCTTAATTGCAATTTGAGCAACCCAGCACAGGACATCACTTTGTGAACTGGACATGAGCTTAATCCTGCTTTAAATAACCCCAGCACAGGACATCACTTTGTGAATAGGACATGTGTCAAATACTTAAAACTGCATTAGAAGAAGTATCCACACTTACGCTGCCAGTTGGGCTTTGCTTTTTGTTCCAACTGGAATACGGCGCACAACCACAGAGGAATTCTTAGGTATCATTGTCAACTCATCTTTGTACTCTGTCAGGGTAAATAAATATTAACATCAACCATCAAATTTGCAACCAAGATAATTAGTTGATGTGATTTTTGCTTTCCAATGCAACTTTTGTCATGCTCAAGCTTGCAATGAAATTGTACGAAAAACACACATTAAACACTGACTCGTCCCCAGTTGTCTCTCATAGTCTTATTGATTCTCATTATTAAACGAGGGATGCGCAGGCGGGAGTGGCGGGTGATGTCATCATCCCTTGCTTCATTAGTTTACCCCAGTTGACTCCCACTCCCCTCAGTGACCAAGAGACGACTGGGGACAAGTCAGCATTAAACAAGTGGCATGATCTGCATGGGTTTGAAACATGTTTGAAATTTCTGTGATATATTTGGCAACGAAATCGCTGCTAGTTTATACTTTGAAAGGTATTCTATCCATCTCAGAGTGTAGATACATGCCCGCTGTGGTGAATTTGACCAGCTGAGAAAGACCATGAAACCAGATAACATTACCGAGCAACAAGCAACACACCTCAGTCACTAGCCAGATGAATTCAATACCAACAATGAATAAAAGACTTAGTAATGAACTTCCTGATTGTTTCTACAACCAGTGTGGTTGTATTTGCATCTTAAGGGATTGGTAAGGGGAAGTGACTTGATTTGGACCAATGAATTATACTGCCAGCTTGCACAAAAACACTTTGCATTCCAATTTCTGTTTTGAATTTGTCAAAACATTACAATTTGGTAACAACATACATAAAGTTGTCCGCCATTACAGTTCGTTTAGTTTAGGAGTGATCAATGTGCTGAAACCTTGGCTTAAAATAACGTCAAGGTTCTCCTAGATTTGTAAGGATATCAGGTGTTAACAATGAAGAAAAAGATAAGTTTATCCCAGAATTTTCATTTTGGCTAGTAAACATTATAACTTTGTGCGAGACTCGCATGAACATTTCAGGCGGAGATTGTGCAGTATGCACTGGAAATTATCTTTAATATATGGGCTCATAAGGGAGAGGAAACAGAAATACAATGAACCAAGAACCAAGGAGTACCTGAAGCTAGCTCCCTTAACACTTACATAATATCATAAGATTGATCAATAAATTGTTCTGTATGTTATTAGGTTATAAATAGCCAATTCAACCAGCTTAGTGTCCCAATAGAAACATTTTCCAACCATTTTTGAAACAGTTAATAACCCTTAGCTCATATCTTATTGGGATAAATCGTGTTTGGTTGGTCGTTTTTTTTCTACAAAAAAAACAAGCTTTTCAGCACAATTGATAGAGGGACTTGTATAATGATCAACTGTTTCAACCAAAAACGTTTGAAAAAGTGTTCCCTTGGGGAGGTTTCAACCAAGTCAACCATGTTTGATACCATTTAAAGAACTTTATCAACTAACTCAACTAAAAACCTCTCATTTTCTTTTGTTTTTTTTAATAAAACCAACAGAACACGGCCATTCTCTCGATAAAAAGCCGGCCACTTCATTCCCGTTCAAAAAGGAATTACACAAAATGGCAGGAACAGAGGTTAACCCAGCTACAAAAACAGCACCCTTTAATGGATGAATACTTTACAACGAAACAGGTTCAACGTCTATAAAGATGAGCTCACCTTCCTTCGTTTGAGCATTTGTAACTTCCAAGTCGAAGTCGGTGTTTTTACCGAATTTCTTCTGTGTGATAATAGACTGTTTGAGGTCGGCCAGCGAGATAGAAAGTCCGTCGAATGTAATTGTGTCATATTCCAGAGCACTTCGAAATTTGTAGTGAATACAAGACATTAGGTTATACTATCTAAATTCGAACTGAAAACGAAAACGTTGAGCCAAATGGCCAAAATTTCGTCACGTCGACTACACGAAACCCGAGTCAGTTAGACATTTTTGTATGGTAAAATTAAACGCAAAACCTTCTTGCCTCACGAAGAAAAACGAACAGCGAAAGAAAAATAAACAAAGAAAACTACAAAAAGATTGAAAGAATCCAAAACTATAAACTATTACTAAAGAAAAACCCGTTGCGACAGAAACTCAGACCAAAGATGATGCACGAGACGAAACAATCCCACCCCGCAAGGATCCTCGGGAATACTTGTAGCCGGATATGATCGAAGAATGGACGAAGATCAACGAAAGCGTCTTCGATAAATAATCGGGAAATATTCGGTTGGGGTATATTGATCCCGCATCGATCCCGCGGGATTAGCACTGAGACATGACCGTGCTGATGCCAGCTAATACGTTGAATTCTTGTCGACAAGCCTTCAAACTCCGCTAGACGCATCAGTTACTGACATTACTGAAATTGGACCGTTGTTGTCTCTTCTCTTGACTTCATCGTACTCATTTTTGGGAATTGGAAAGGTTGTAAACCCTTTGTCAGGTGTTCTACTCAAGCATTTCCCTGGAGCTCCTTGTGCCGGTATAATGTTTTCTATAAGCATATGCATAAGCAAAACTTTCTCAAGAGCACGCAATGTTCTGTTTTTTGACTCACGACGTCTAATGAGAACTACATCACTTTCAAGTCACATAAAGCATGAACCGACTTCGACAAGGATAGGGCCCACGAAATTACTTCTTGTTTTGGTTCCGTGTATCTACATTGGTGGATGTTTGGGGAAAAACTTAGCTGAATTCCTAGACGAATGGAGTATTTTCTGTCCAGAATGTGACGACGATGAAGATGACTGAGAAGATATAAGGCTAGCAAGTAGTAAGTAGTTCTTTCTGTGGTAAAATTCAAACCTCAGTTAATTAATTATAGGAAATTACTGTTAAATAGTATAATTGATCTAAGTTTAATTCAATTGACACTTCATGCCCGACTTCTTGTTTCCCGCATCATTGCTTCAGCGAAACCTCTTGTCAACACCTCTGTAGGTAAGAAAGAAAGTAGGCAGTGGCCGATCCAGACAGGCCTCCACCTAAAGGGGGGGGGGGGGGGGGGGCTTTTGAAGGCTTGACTTTAAATGTGGAATTCTGCGAAGGTAATTCCAGCAGATCAAAGAAAATGTACTATTTCTGAAAAAATAAGGCGGGGGGAGTGAGGGGGGGGGGGGGGGGGGAGGCTGGCCACTGGTAAGTCTGTGATGCCAACAGGATGGGGGTGCAACAGTCAATGCTTTATTGATGAGTCCGATGTATTTTTGTGGCAGGCATTTACCTTTGGGCCTATGAGCTAGGTTTTGTGAACTTGCAGTCGATATTTCTTCGGATCAGTTACATTCAAGACGTCAGAGCTATGTTTGTGATGTCAGTAAACACTCACACATAAGACCGAGGAGAGTATTACTCTGATACAATTTTTCTGTTCAACACTTTGTAAATGCTTCCCAAGAGAGTTCCCTTGATCAAAATCATCAAGAGATTTCGGAGAAACAGCCTTTCCATTTCAAATGTACCAGCTTTTGTAAACAAAAATAAAATTCATACTACTCTTTACAATACTGTGATATTAAATATACAAAAACTTTCTCTCGCATTTTAGAGCGAAATTCAGAACAAAGAGGGAACAAAACTTTAAAAACCTGCGCTTTGAAAAACCTTTTGAAAGAGATGCTTTTTGATTTGATCTGAGTAGTACTTTTCAAGAAACAACTTTTGAGTATGTTTAATTGTAAATGCAGTAGAATCATAGGCTGATTCAGCCTCACGGAAAATGAGAGCTCACAAATATGCAATCTTTCATTCGCGTGCAATTTGTCGTCAAGCATTCCCAGATTGAACTTCCATATGTATGATTTTTTTTTGGTTGAAAGTGGTATATTTCAACAGAAAGACTATTGTAAGTGATTTTCTTTTCAAGCTGTGAGACATTTTTACATTATCATCCATAAGAATGCCTTTGGCCTCAGCTATTAAATTTTATAATATTGTTTGTAATGTAAGCATCCTTGTATCAACAGTCTTACCTCGTGTTTCATGTCTTGAAACAGGACATGCTATGCTTATTGTAGTGCCAAATATCACATTGTATGAAATAGGTGACGATTTTAAAAAACAGAGGTAAAATAAAAATAACTAATTAAAGTTGGGAAGTCTATAAAATTGTGGCTGACAAATCATAGCTGAAACCACATGCACTCCAGCAAGTACTTTTATTATGCAATTATTTACTATAACATAAAATGCTAGGGACCTAAAAGACATGTATGTAAACTTTCCAACTGTTCCAAATGGTGTCAATCAATCAAATTTAGTGCAAAAAATAATAATTGATGTATTGCTTATTATCCGTACTCCCCTCATGAAATATTTTCCAGTTCCCCTCCCCTCCAGAAAATCCAATTTGTCTAAATACTTTCCTTTCAGAAATTTGACACCCCACTCCCTCAGAATTTCCACTGAGATTCCTTGGGGTAGGTATGGATACTTGTGACAGCCCTATTAGAAGCTGGTGATAACATTTTCCTTTGATGGTTGTAAAGGACAAATTAATAACAATAACTAACTAACAGACATGAAGAACATGTACTAAGTGCCAGAAATTATCTAAAGAGTTTTTAGTTATTATTGACTAACAAAAGTAATCACAGTATGCAAGCGCAATCCTGGCAGGAGTAAAAAACACCCATAAGCTTCATTATTCCATCGGATACAACAGAGATTTAGCAACCTGACAATTTAAACAGAAAAACAACTTTGTCTTGGCAACATTGCTTACAATTTACCAGTTGTAATAATAACTGAAATGGAAATTTGGGTATCTTTAAAGAATCTGATTTAGCTAAAATTTTAGACGATCTTACAATTAATTTCCATTCTGATTGATACATCATTGTGTTAAGGGAATCATTTGGATTCCTGGTTTATTTGAAGGCTAATATAATAATGGCTGCGCGCAGTAGTACTTAATCGGAATTTTCTAAGTGCTGTCACATTTCCCAGTATCTAAGGGTAATTCAAATTCAAATTCCCCCCCCCCCCCCCCCCTCCTAGCTGACTCACACTTGGTGTATTCCGTTCAAGCCCCCCCCTCCACCCACCACTCAAATTCTTGCTGTGCAGGCCCTGTTTTTACCTTCTCGTGGCAATAATGTTGGGTCACCAGGCCTCCTAGTTCCAGTCTCCATCTGTTTTTTTTTTGGTGGCAGGGGGCTTTTTCTTCAAATAATATCTGACTGACCAACTCAAAATCCACATTCAACGCTAATTGAAAAGGTATAATTTGGTATATTTTCCATTGTTTTATATTCTTTATGGTCATAAATTACCATACACTAGAACAAAGGAAAATACCAAGTTGTAGCCAGGGTAAAACTGAACCACAACATATATTTTGAGGTAATTTTTGGATTCAGTGTGTACTGAGATTCAATTCTACAGGGACCGCAGAGACCATTTTAAAGTGGTAGGGCTAACAAATCTGGCCAGGACAAACAAATATTAATTAAGGGCCACTGCCATTTATCATGCATTTGTGTGCCATCATATTTACAACCCCAATAAACAATAGCCGTCCTCACTTGGTATACTCGGGGGTGGAAGCTGAATCATTGGACTTTATGATTCCTGCCTCGTTTTACCTCAATAATTCATTATTCATTTATAAATTTCATTTGATATTCATGATTCATTTTTCATTGTTTTCACCCAGTTTTCAAAATAACTTTTTACCAGTTTCTGTTGTTTTCCGCTTACACGGTGGTTGCGCATTCTCTAGTATTTGTGCCGGTTCCCTGCCAGCGAAGTCTACTTTTCCAAATGGAGACTTTGCTAGCGGGGAATTTATGCCAGAAACCGATGTAAAATATTTTCTCTGATTTCTGTCGTCAAATTATTTTTAGAATATTTACTATGTGTAACATACCTAATCAAAATCAAGTTGGTAAGGAATGAAGATATGAAGACAAGGGTGTGTTGGTGTTTTCAGTGTTTTTTTTTTTCTGTAGGGGATCTGGGGCATGCTCCCCCAGAAAATTTTGAAAACTAGAAGCTCAGAAATGTCATTTCCGACCATTTCTGTGATATATTTGTTAAGAAGTTTTTAGTAATTAACATTCTATATTCACATGCCTCCAATATCGCAGAAAGCATTCATTTGTTATTCATGATTCTTTTAGCCATCTCTCGTTATTCATGATTCCCAGGTTTTAAACAGGAAGATTCATCATTTCTACCAATTTTACTGCTATGTAATTTATGATCCATGATTCCGCTTCCACCCCCATGTATACCATCCAATACAGTAAATAAAACTACCTAAAGTCGCTACTTTTTGAAGTTGCCAAAGTTTTTCGTGCAGTTATTCCGCGCAGCTTTGCTGAGCCTTTGACTTCGTGAAGTGCATATGCAAGAGTAGACGCGTTTTGTTACTTTCAAGTGGTAAAATTCATAGAGTCTTCATACATTATCCATGTCATCTGAAGCCCTAAAAACTCAGCCTAAGCAAAAAAGTGGTAGGGCTATAGCCCTACCAGCCCCAGCCGTCCCTGTTATATATAACACTGCTTTTAGGGTCAGTACTCCCACTTGCCAAGTTGTAACAACAAGCCTCAGAAGTATGTTAGCCTGTCTAACATTTCCATAACTATTACTTTTGTTTGCTTTCTGTTACAGGACATGCCGATGATTTCAAGTTTTAATGGCGATTTTCAATTCATTTTACTGACTGAAAAATTATTTATGGAAAAAGTGCAATTTTGAGAAAGAAGATTCTGCCATAACTATTTTCTGTTGGCAAGATTATTTTTAATTCTGTATAGATGTACATTGTTTCTTCCAGGTAGTTTATAAATGTCAGCTGTTGTAAATAAATTCATGAATTCGTATAAGTTAAATTAATTTTGTCTTTTGAAATTAATTTTAATAAATACAAACAACTTTTTGACCTAAAGGTTCATTTTATTTTCTATAAAGAAATAAAGTATGTTGTGTGTTTTACTGTTGTTTTTAGCTTTTACTTTTCATATTTCCCCTTTGGAATGTGGTTGGTTCTATTGGTTGAGTTTGAAATTTCAAGGTATTAGCTATTCATTATTTGATCCGGGTATCAATATAACCATATAAAAAGCTACCTTTTTCACAAATTATGAGGGCTTAGTATTAATTCCTACTTTATGCGGATTTTACATGTTGACAAGTACAGATAATAAGTAAATTGAGGTTTCATGTTGAAAGCTTGAGTTTGCATGTTCAATCAAAAGTGTGAATAATGAGCTAATCAAGGTTGCACTTGGGCACTGCAAACTTGATTGGGTGTGAAACCTCTTGTTATCCTAGGGTCAGAGTCTACCTTCCCACTATTTTGTCAAAAAAACTGGGGTAGAAGGGCGATAGTCTCATCTCCTGGGTTTTCAATAGTTTTGTAAAGTAGCGGACATAGTTGTGAAAACACCAGACATGAAATTTTTCTTGGTGCTGCAAGGCGCCTTGCGAGCTCCGAAGGTGCAAGCACCCAGGGGGGTCTGAGGGCATGCCCCGCCCCCCTAGGAAATTTTTAAAATAGAACACTCAGAAATGCCATTTCCAGCGTTTCACAGTTTTCCAGGCAGGGCTGGAGTTCACTCAAGTTCTCTTTAATAGTAAAAGAGAAGAAATAAAAAAACTCCCAAATATTGGCATTGAAGTACCGGACATGGAATGAGAAACGACGGGACAATACGTCCGACCTTTGGCCTCAGTTGCATCTCACCCTCTTTTGCAAGCAAAGAATTTTCAACTCAGGTCCTTTAGCACTCCACACCCTTTTGATTTTTGAGGGTTGTTAACTGATGGTTTCAATTTCTCTCCATCCCTTAATTATTTCAACAGCTGGCTTGTACAAAGGTATGTTTCCCCTGGAGCACTATATGTTCAATAAACCCTAATATTACATAACCCTGTCAATCAATCATAACAACTGGTCTTATATCTTGTCAGGAGTGATCTTTGTACTAAATAGACTCTAGGAATGGAAAGAGTGTTAATTTCACAGGGGGGTACTCGAAGTATAGATGACGGGGGGGTCCGACAGAGCTTCACATTGCAAACCCAAAAAAATACGCAAGCCTGAAATTTTAGACCCCAAAAAATACCTGGTATCAAAATTTTTAACCCCAAAAAATACAAGACTTAAATACCTCAATACTGATTTATTAAATTTTTATGGAAAGGACCAGACAAGGTCACGCGACATTCTGTTATAAATTCAGTTAAAAATGGGGGGTTGAACCTCATTGATATTGAAACCCAAATTAAAGCATTGAGACTCTCCAGGATTCCGTGCATTTTAGACAGTACCAAAAAAGGCCCCTGGAAGTTGTATTTTAATCATTATTTGAAAGCTTATGGAGGAACCTTTCTATTAAAATGCAATTATGAATTTAAGGATCTGACCACTTCACTAAACGGTTTTTATTCAGACCTGCTTCTTTGGTGGGAGGAGTTTAGAAATACATTTTCCGATAATAATTATGCTCAAAGAATTGTTTGGAACAATAAGGACATTAGAATAGACAACAGATCAGTCTTTTATAAATCGTATTATGACAAAGGGATTGTTTTCGTACGTGACTTGATGTTTGAATCCGATAATAAGCAGTCTCTTGATTTTTATAAACAAAAGGGTCTTAAAATGGATTTCCTGACATGGACAGGTTTAAGACTATCAGTTCCGAAAGAACTCGGTTTGTGCGAGCTACCTGAAATTGACTCGGTAAATTTCAAACATTAAATAATGTACAATTCGACGTCTACAGGGCTAAGTGTAAGCATTTTTATAAGCTGTTAATAACAGCTAAGGCTAAATTGCCTAATATGTCAAAGAAACTAATTTCGGATTTTGACATTTCAAACTCTTTGGAGGAAATATACTCACTTCCACAAACTGTTGCAAGCGAAACGTATATTTGGTCCTTCCAATACAGAGTCCTTAATTATATATTGTATACAAATGCAAAACTTTTCAAAATAGGTTTGTCATCGAATGATAACTGCACTTTCTGTGACTCGTCAAAAGAAGAGCTGCATCACCTCTTTTTTGAATGCTCCCATGTGCAAATCTTTTGGAAAACATTCTCCTCCTGGTGGTTTGAACTTGTTAAGGAAAACATTACTAAGACTTTAAAAGATATTATACTTGGGCTTCTAAATAGGACTGATATTATAAATTATCTTATAATTCTCGGAAAACTGTGTATTTGGGAATTATGTAGGAAAGCCGGTATATACCCTGATTTTAATATTTTTCTTAAAAAAAGTTAAAATTAAATTTGAAACCGAGAAATATATAGCAAACAAAAATGGGACGTTTGCAAGATTCATGAAAAGATGGGAAGCAATTCATGGTAAACTTTTATAGATATTGGAATTGTTTAGCCTTTTTCTCTTCATATATATATGTGCCTATTGTGTTTGTGTGTGTTTTTTGTGTGACGGTTTTTTTTTCTTTTTTTTGTTAATTCATTAGTTGTTTTGCAATTAGAATATGTAATTTACTTGTAAAAATTATTTATTATGATAAACTGGTATTATATATAGAACTGTAATTTGTATTAGTACTGGTATTCATGTAATGTTAAAAATGTAATAGTAGTATATGTATAACACAATAACAACATTGAAAATAAAACCGTCAAAAAAAAAAAAAAAAGAGGTGGAAGCAGTGGAAAGTAGAGCCAAGATATTATAGGATGAGACTTCGCAATTGGGTAGTAAATATAATAATGTATTTGTTTTACTTTCGAAAAAAAAAAAGATTTATTCAATTAAGCAGAACTTTCTAATGCATGATTTTGTTCGCTCGGAGATAAGACCCAAAAGAATACGCATATTTTTTTTTAAAACCTAAAAAAATATGTGACAGATCTCTTGACCCAAAAAAATACCAAGCGTGTAAATTTTCAACCCAAAAAAATACGTCGGACCCCCCTGTCATGTATACTTCGAGTACCCCCCCCCCCCCCCCCTGGGGTTTACTGTAGAGAGGGACAGAGGGTGAAAATCCAGAAAATAGGGGCACTGATCAGGATCAGGAGGTGAAGGGAATAGATGATGATAGATGAAAGTGTGGGAACCGGTAGAAACTAAGAACAATTTTGCAATAGAAATAGTGGGAACCCCATGCGTGGAAATAAATTTAGAAGGCTTGTTATTCCCATTAGAATTTAGAAGGCATGTTATTCCCATTTTTTACATTTTTCAGCGCTGTATATAGTTATGTATCTTATTTCATTATATCTACATGTAGTTAAACATTAACTGCCATTGTATGTATATCCCTATTCAAATTTTAGAGCCGTTAGTTTCACATTGTACTGGCCCTGAAGAAGACTAGCTCTGCTAGTTGAAATATTGGCCAATAAATTTTGCCCTTTTGCCGTAGTACCAGCCTTGCAATCAATTTGGTTTTATCTACACTTAACGTGACGTCTGGTCAACCTCGTTCCCAAGGCTTTTCCCTTCTTCGTGGGGGCGGTCCACGAAGAAGGGAAAAACCCTGGGAACGAGGTTGGACGTCTGGTACGAGTATTTCTTTTACAAAAGATCCGGCAACAGACAAGTCAAGTAGTTTTATTCTTCGTTGCGTGGTCCTCTGCATCCAAACGTTTTTTAAATTTAGAAAATTGGGAAGATGGCAACAACAACCAGTCTCCTCTATTAACTATGATGGCAAGCTTTGTTATCTGGTGGCATACAAACCCTTTTAACTTTTCGAAACTTTCAATTCTTACAACTGAAAAAACTTCAAACCTTACCCAAACATCCCACTGTACGGTTTCTATCTCTGGCATCCTTTTCATTTCCGACCATGTGTTTTCTTTCATTTTTGTCTCGTGTCGTCATGACGTTGTCATGACGACACGAGAATATGCGAGGGGGAGAAGGTGCATTCCAAGGTGCATTCCATGCGCGTTTGCTTTGTGAGGCCGCGGAATTTTCCCGCCATGTCAATATTTTTCCCGCCATGTCAAGATTTGCTTTGTGAGGCCGCCGGATTTTGTGCGTGTTGTGAAAGAACAAATAATTTTTGTTTATAAGTTGGAGTTCAAAAATATTGCTGCATTGAAAGTTTTTTGCTTTTCTGCTGGTTCATTGTAATCGTTTGTCGGTTGGGAGTGTTTATTATAAATGGCTTTTTAGTTGAACAGAATTGAACATTAATTTAAGGGAAAATCGCGGCGTAGAATGTAAAGCAGTGAAAGAGATGTATTAAATTTGAGCAGTTTTATTAGGTGAAATTTTTGTAAATTTTTTAAATGGAATGGTTGAGACAATTAGGAGAGAGTGTTTGATTTATGAACTTGCAGCGAACGCAAATTCTTGGTGGTCCAAAATGGAACAGAAATAAGGCCCCTTTTAGCTGGCGACAGTGCCTATTCACAAACGAACTGGCTAGTGAAACCCTACCCGGACAGAGGACGCCTGACTCAGGAGCGGAGAAAGTTTAAAATCTAAAGTTCGGTGTGCTACGATCTGTAGTGGAACGAGCATTTGGCATGTTGAAAGTTCATTGGAGAATTGCATTGAAAAAGGTTGGACAAAAAACGAGCATCCTAAGAAAGACTATGATTGCTACCTGAGTTTTGCACAACAATTGTATGTATCGTTTCAATAACAGAAGATAAACGATTAGATAAAGACAATTATTTTGATGCTAAATCTTTAAAAATGTCAACTATGGCGTTTGTTTGTTCCATTTGCCTGCTCTGGGCGTCACGGAACATTTCAGCTGATCGTTCAAATCTTGCGTTGTCCTGTTCCATACTCTTTTCACACATTTCAATAAAAGAACTCTGCATGCCAATCTGGAGTCGTACTTTCTCGCCTTTCTTTACTCAGGATGTTGAAATAGGGGAAGTCTTCTTTAATTTTCTGAATTCCATCTTCCACAGTCGAGCGAGATCGCTGCCTGAACTGCTTGAGTTCACTCGTACTCTAGATTCTGCTGCCGTTTCTTCACCTGCTGTAGCATTCTCTGGCTTTCTGGACACCTTTCTTTATACGAAGAATAGATATCGTTCCACATTTTTATTTTTTTCTTTGTGAAACTCCTCACAGCTTACTGAATTTGGGGGCCCACGCTTCAAGAAGTTCGTGCGTTTCTTTCTCAGTCCTGTCAGCAGACTTAACGCGAGTTTTTTTTCGTTTTGTGTTTGCCGTAGTAAGTACTTCGACATCACTTGCAACTGAAGACTGAGGCGATGGCATGCTTCTTGCCAGTAGAATTGGTGATCATCGAGAAATGTTTATCAGTACGCCGAGATAAAATCATTTTAAGTCAGCTGCGTTAGGGGGCTAAAAAAAGCTTGCTTGACTTATCTTACAAACATCTCAAAAGTTAAAGGGCAACTCTTGGCTAGAAAACTATATTTCAGTAAAAGCTTCCGAATGTTTCCAAAATTACACAGGAAGCAAAAAAATTGAATTCAGAAGCTTTTTTACCGGTTAATTTTAACGTAAAACTTCGTATTTTACGTGACATTTCGCCATGGATGCTTCGATTATGATCACGAGATGTGATACGTCACAGGTGTGGAACCGCAACAAGTCACGAACATGGCTGACTCAAATTCTTGCAGTGAGAGCTCAACTTCTGCTAGCGACTCCACTGATTTTTAGAGAGCTATAGGAGGGGATATGTCAGGGGATAATTAAGAACCTTCTATGGTATTTCAACCCTGGCGTTTTGAGCCTCCAGGGAAAAAACAGCGAGACAGAGAAAGGGAGTAAAATATCGAACCTCCTCACCGCCGACGGCGACGAATGGTGAGTGAATTGAAGTCCTAAATGTACAGTTTCTTTCTCTATTACCTCGGCCAGTTGTTTGTGAGCTAAGACAAACCTGAAAAGCCTTGTTTTTATTTGCATGTACGCGAGAAGCTGAATTAAACATGCTTTTATACAACCAAACTGTTTGCTGCATTTTGTTGTTTATATTCGGTCTTCAAATATTTTTGCTCATGTTTATCACAATAGGTTTTGACCTTTTGAGCTTCAGCCTAATGTACACTATCTATCTTGTGCGTTTGAAAGCTTGCAAATACAGAAACGCAAGTTAAATTCTTTGTCTCTTTTGTGTTACCGATTTTTCTAAATTCTGCTCGAAAACGAAGAATTCTGCCGGCGAAATGCCAGCTACCGAAACTAGACTATCCGAAATTCTGCGGCAGATTTTATCTAGAACATACACAGGCTTGCAGTTAAATGTGGACAAAACTCTGCTGGGTCTCTTCACTTCTTTTGTTGGGAGAAGGGAGTTTGCGCTTTCTGTAGTTGAAACAACTTGCCTCGAGGAAACTTTTTTCAAGGTTGTTCGTGCTTGTATGCGTAAAACTGTACTGAGAATGATTTTGTAAACTGATTACTGCCACCGGGACTATTACACGACCCTGCGTGATTTTATATTTATCGGTATAATTAAGTTGTCATGTTTTTATTTTGCAATTTCTTATCTTTTTGCGAAAAGAACCCCCACGAAAATCGAAAATTGTGCTGTGTTTGGCTCCTTATTACTTTCGCGTTTGCTTGCGTTTTAATTCATGGTTTGCATTTGAAATGGTCGTTGCGCCCTTCGTGTCTTACAACATTTGGCATGTTTTCCTTTAGTTATCTCGTCAACTGACATCTGCTCGAATCTGCACACGAAACTGTTTCGTGGTCAGGCTAGGGAGGGTGAAGGGAAAGAGCGTGACACGCTTTCATACCCGGGTTTTATGCTACACCCCAGGTTGCCTAATTTACAACAATTGTTTCTCAAAAGGAATCACAGAATAAGTACTTCACGCAACATTTCTTCTCTTAGTTATCCGGATATTGTTTTATATTTGATTCCCCATTTCTTCGTATAATTTTATATCCCGCGAGAGCGCCTCTGCTAGCGCGCGGGGTAGTGGCTTCTTATTGCGCAGTACTGACCTGCACGCAAATCACGCGCGCCTTTCGAAGGCATATACTTCAAAGAAACACTACATTTGCTGGTGGGAATTGCATTCTATTTTGCCAATTAACAGCAGGAGAAATCTGAGGGTGGCGACAAATTTCTCAACAACAGAATCAAAATATATCGGTCTGTTTCCGAACGCGTGGATTTCGCTTACATATGGGACATATAGAGGCTCAGTATTCCTGCTCATAAATGAAGAGATTTCTGACAAATTATGGGAGTCAGCACTCGCAGACCCTTTTCAATTTACTATCTACTCCAGACAAAAGGCATCTTTATCACGATATGGTGCAAGAGAGGATGCATCGTATTATAAAGCTATGTACATTTGCTGACCTTAGAAGGCCGATCAATCTGACGGATTTGTTTCGTTTCACGACACATGATTTACTCTTTTTAAGTTTATTTCCTGTCATATTTAAGCACTGAAGCACTACCTTTTTTATCTTGGACATCATTGAACAGCATAGGGTCTCTCTCCTTGTCATTCTCATTTATGAAGAGACGCTTGGCGTGTTTTCCTCTTATCAGAAGCATGCAAAAGCAAATCTGCCTTCCACACCTGTGACGTAGCATCACGTGATGTACCAAAATCCGAACGTTTTCAAAATGGCCGCCAAATTGGCGTAAAAGAAAATTCGTAGTAAATTCATTTTGGCCGATATCTTTAAAATTTTACCTTCTAAAGATTCCTGTGTGCTATAAACAACTTAAAGAAAAAATAAAAAAATCGGGGTAAATTTCCCAAGAGTTGCCCTTTAACAAGGTCAAAGACAGACCTCACGCTAAGTAACCCAGATAAGAAGATGTGGTGATATTCGGCCGGGATGGGAGCTGCAAACAGGAGCGGGAAGCAGGAATTTCAAGAAAGAGCCGGAGCGGGATTTTGAGAATCTTTACGGAAAGTTTTTTCGTAACTGCATAAAATGTAATTAACAAAATTTGACTGGAACAAATTGCTTGATCTGTGTAGCGGTGTAGGGTTTCAAGTACGGAATAGGTTAATAGTGTAGTGTGTCAAATTTATATAGTTGCGGTTACACATCGTCCTTTTAACATGGTAAAAGGGCTCTTTACCTCGGGAAACTCACAAATAGAGAGGACGTTTTTTTGGTAAATATCTTAAATAATATGTGCTCTGTCATTTTAATTTGTTTTTCCGCGTGCTTTGTAATTTTGTTTTCCCGGGTGTTTTGTCATTTTCATGGCCTGCTCGCCATTTTTATTTCCCGCTTATGAAAGAAAAAAGACTAAAAATTATCTCAGCAAAATGTTCCCCCAAGGTAAATTTATGGCGGTGTGAAAAAGAACAAAAGAATCGCCCATGAAAGTTACCGAGGCAAATAGGTAGGTTTTCCAAGTACCCCAAGATAAAATGACCAATCGTGAGGCAAACCTCAAAGATAAGCAAATAAAATAAACAGAGAATTTGAAATTAAATATGATGGCGTGAGGTTTAGATTTCCTGAGGTCAACTTTGCGTGTTCAAGGCAGCAAAAACGTGGTCTTTCTTAGAATCATGGCTTGATGGCTTGCTGATTTGTAAGTAATATAAATGCTATTTTTTTTTGGAAATTTGACGTTTAAATACAACACTAGTCAAGGAAGATCTACTAGTGCGTTTTCTTATATGTATTTCGATTTCATCTCAAGGTTTAGAAAAATCTAACAAAGAGATTTATATAAACGGAGTCTTCGCCTTCTATTTCTTCGCTGTCTGAAATACTGACATAACAAAGCAGTAGAGGACTGTCGAAAGAGTATAAATAATAAAAGCGAGATGATGCTAAGTAAGCACCCTCGTATTGCCCATTTTCGCATTTCGCGCCGAAAACAGTATGAAAAATTGACCTTGGTAAAGTGTTAAGTGTGTGACCGCAAACACCTCGGTAATGTATTCCCGCGGTGAGTTTACCTTGGTGTTATTTACCTTGGGAATGCTATTTGCCTGGGTATGTGTAAAACGTTCGTTACAAACATATCGGCATTTCTATTTTCAGCGTTTTCGTCACAAGAAACATGTATGAAATACTCTATTTTCTGATATTGTTCTTTGATCGTTAAAAATGGGCAATAAATAACAAAAGAAATGGAAAACTTCGCAAAACGTTGGCGCAAGGAGGTGAAGTGGGGGACGAGTGCTTCAAGTAACGCTCAATTCCTCTTGCGTTCAGTTTGCGTCGGAAATAGAGAGGACTCTGTCATTTTGTTTTCCCGCCTGTTCGCCATTTTTATTTCCCGCGTATGGAAAAAGAAGACTAAATATTATCCCAGCAAAATGTTCCCCCGTCTCTGCTTTCCCTATCCCCGGATATGGTAAATTTTCTAAGAAAACCTATTTTTTTAGTGGTGCGAAAGTCTTTAATGAACTCCCTGTAAATATTGCAAGCGTAAATAACATACAAGCTTTTTGCGGCCTAGCAAAACATTTACTTTTATAATAACTATTTAGTAAAGTATATTTTAATCCCTTTTTGACTGACACGAGACAGCCCAAAGGGCCTTTGATTCAGTTTCGCGCCTTTGCGCAGAATTGAGAAATCCTGGAGCCGATTTTCTCTCCCCAGTCTACCTCCGGGCGAAGCCGCAGAAAAAATATACATGTTCATTTTCAACGACAATCTGCTCCTCGTTGTTAGTATAAAATTTATTCGGCGATTGTGTAGCGAAACCTTAGCGGTTGAGAAAGGATTCCTTGGAAGTTCTAGTGCTGATGGTTTGGGATAAAACACTGGTTATTTATACTTGATCGAGGCAGGAAAGCGCGTTGTTTTGTCAATGTCTTCGTCAATCAACTGCAGTGGACGTCAATTTCAAATACATATGCAGTATTTCTTCCTTGAGACTTTGATCAGTGGATATTCACACTACAAGTCCACAGACAAAGAGAATTGGCGTGCATAATCGTGTATTCGTGTTGGTATTGACGGTATGCCTGACAGACACAGTTTAGGTGCCTCTCGATCAACTGTACATTTTTTATCCTCAAGTACCTTGTTGGTGAATGGGTTTGACCGAAAACGCTCTGTAGTCAAGATTTGCGGTTTTATGGCTGAATCGTAGAGTGAGTATGTCTGAAGAGACAATAGCGAGCACGGCAAAGACTGTTAGAACAAACGAAACAAGTGCACGGATATCATGTACAACGGATGGGTTTCTTGTCCCGTTTGGAGAGATCGACAGCGACTCGCCCGGTGTTCAACAACAAGACATTGCTGGACTACTCAGGCGAGTGTTGTGTTTGTTTCTCATAGTGTTGTAGATAAACTCGGCCGCAATTTGACCTCGATCTTTTTTGTGCAATTTCAATATTTCACGTGAGCGAATTCGGGTCTCAATCGAAGTATTCTCTCTGTTTTTCAATTCAATGCACAGGAAAGAAGAAAGGTGTAGCGGTGCTTTACTAAATGGGACCGACGGTAATTTTTCATGCGACGAAGCTAGTAGTTCGTAAGTACTATTTGCTGTCATGGTAATTAGTCTCGTTTTACTTTGGGAGGAAGATTGAGCTGTAAAAGTGTGCTATTTGTAAAATGTCCCCAGGCTATATATTCACAGGATGTATATCAACGCTTTTTTATGTAAGTTTGCAATGAATGTTCTATAGCTGGATTAAGCTGTCATCGAGTTAGGAAAGGGAAACAATTAAACTTTAATGATTTCTTAATGATGAAAGCTAAAAATATAGTGCCATCGCGTTTTTCGATTTTTTTTTACCAATATTACAGTATCAGAAATCAGAAATACAGCACTTTACTGTGGTGAGTCATGTGAAAGAAAATAAAGATGAGCTTAAATTTCTAAGTCACAAATTATTTATTTGCTTTATTGTAAGTAATAAAATAAATTAAAATTGGTATATTCATACTCGGATTCATACTGAAGATTGGTTATGTTTCTAATAACACAAAATTAAAAACTAAAATGAAAAGCGATTCTTAATTACGAGAACTGCAAAAGTAGTTATCACGCTTTTTAAAGAATCATTGGAAGCAATAAATACATTATATATAATTCTACTTTTTATTATTATATATCTAGGCTTCTTTAGTATTTTATTTTGAAATTCCTCTTCAGTTTTAGTCCTTTTCAAAGTAACCTTTCAGTTTATATTATAAACATTTTCCAAAATTATTTCAAGTTCATGTAAAAATTCACAAATAAAATTATTACTTTTGTGATCAACAAAACTCATAAATGTCAAACAAATGGTTAAGTAATTTATGCGAAGAATAAATTGACTGACTGTAAGGTTTGCAGGGTAAAAAAATCCATTAGTCATTAAAAAATTTAAAGATGCTTTTAATTGACTATACCAGTAGTATAGGGCTTTTATTTTTAACATTAATTAAATTGATCAATTTGTTCTTTGATGTATAACACACATATCCACTCTTATACAATATGTTTTACTTTGGGATGAGTTAGGAACTTAAGGACAAATTTAAATTTTATTAATTGTTAATCATGATATAATTTACCATCTGATTCGTGAACAACTATTAACTATTATGCCAGTAAACCGCAAAGAAATTACATAAGACCAATATACCATGCATTTCTATGGTTAATTGGTTAAAAGCACTTAAGAATATTTGCTTCAGAAGTTTCATTTATAAAAATAAGCCAATGAAAAATGCTGACAACAGTCAAGCCACACTGTTTTTATGCATCAAAGTAGAACTTTGTGAAAACTAAACAGTTTAAAAAATAAACTGCAGTTTGACTCAGTAAATGTTAAAAAAATCCAGACAATTTAGAACTAACCTGGTTTGGCTTTATTCCTTCCTGATTGAAGGAAAAGCAACCTGTATATCTCCTGCTGCAGAATTATCACTTCAAAGTGAATAAATAAGTTTATATAGTTCACCACTGCTCTAACTACTAGTTACAGATATTTTCTGAAACTTATAGTCCATGGTATTTTGTTTCAAAGTTTCAGCCAAGCCTGAACAGCCCGACTAATATTGACTGAGTAGTAATATCGGAGTCCATCAAATACCACCTCGGGCGCACCCGCCAAATTTTTGCCTCTTTCCGGACTAGTACTCAGGGATAAACCCTTCGTACTAGGGAAAGAGGCAAAAGGCGGGTGCTGCTCAGTAGTATTTGATGGACTCCGATATTACTACTTGGAAGAAAAGAACAAAACCGAGCCGCGGAACGTCTATTTAGAGGAACACAACAGTGAAGTACAAACGTTCTAAATAATAAAAAATTAAAAATATTTTTCTACCTTATATACGATGGACAGCATAGACCTCGAATCTTTGGAAGAAGAACTTGCAAATCTTGATCCCGAAGACTTGCGATATTTATCAAAAATAATTGCGGAAGACACACCCACAATTCAAAGGGTAATAAACACTTTGCTGGATGAACCAATCCCAGAAGCCACAAAGAAAAAATTAAAAGCCCCATTAAAACCATTAAAACCAACACCGAAACCACCACCCAGAAACAGAAAAAGAAACAGAAAAGAAACCATTTTGAAAATATTCGACCCCATCCCACCGAACAAGGTGAAAACCGTGACAGATTATCAGAATGAGGTTCTGGACCTGTACCATGACACGGAATATGAGGGTGTGGTAGAGGAGAGCGGGAGACGTTACAAGAGGTGGCGTTTTGTAGCGGGTCTAAACAAAGACCTCACACCTAGGTTTATCGAAAAGATAAGGGAGAACGTGGGAACATCGTTTTACATGAGGCACGCCTATTCGTATATTTTAGAAAACATTGAAGATGGGACTAGGATTACTTATTACCAAAATAAGGGCTCCCCCTGGATGAAAACGTACGCAGACGCAGAAGAATGGATCAAGGCAAGGGAGGCGGTACGTTTGGACCCGGATAACACTGAAAGACCGGATACAAAGTGGATCTTTGAGTCGCATTTCAATGTTGATGTAAAGGTTGTGCTTGATCGTCAACCATTAATGGGAACAGGACCATTACCATACTGGCTACGCAATCTTGCACACGCATCAAGAGGGAAGGCAATGGTGGCGCTGGACACCTATAGGGATAACCTATGTCTATGGCGCTGTATAGCTGTACACAAAGGAGCTAGGCCGGATCGAAGTACACTAGCAGCCCAAGATCAAGCAAAGAGTTTCTACAAGCTCAGGAACGCTCCGAATAATTGCGCAAAAACATCACTAGATGAACTAGAAAAGGTAGAAATGCACCTGAACAAGGGCAAACCTTTCTCAGATTGGCTTGGGATAAGAGTTTATACCCCCGAACTGGCAAATGCGGATGAAATCGAAATGGGCATAGAAACAAATCCCACAATAGTTTGGCATCTAATGAGAAACCCGGCACCACAAATCAAAAACATTATGACAATCGGTGTTTTTAATGAGCACGCATTCTTGATAAAAGACATCACGAAGCTGGCGAAAACGTACGAATGCAACCAATGCCACGCAAGATTCACAAAGGCTTGCAACCTCCAACGTCACGTGGAAAGATGCGCCCAAGGTAAAACCGTAATACACTGTCCAGGTGAAAAAGTTGAAGCGCCACAGACAGCATATCAGAAAGCGTTTTACCCGAAACACAGCGCATCAAAAGAATCAATACAGTGGTTGGAGTACGCGGCAAAACGCTGGAAAATCACCATTCACCACGCTGAATCAGGACACGGGGGAGAACGCTGGATAGAGAAAAGGCCGGTTGACGGGTACAACCATGAGAAAAAGTTGGTTTTACAATATCACGGCTGCCGCTGGCACGGATGTCCAAAATGTTATCCAGATCGAAACCAAATAATAGAACACGGCGGCAAGACAGTAGAAGAACTCTACCAAGCAACAGTAAAAAGAACGGCACATCTGCGAAAGGTGGGATACAAAGTGGTGGAATGCTGGTCATGTCAATGGCTCGTTTCAGGAGGGGTAGACAAACACGGTAAAGATCCACCAAAGGCAAAAACAAAAAGCTATCCACACGCTATTCTGTATGACTTTGAGGCGTACGGAGACAAAAACCATCGAAAGGAACCAACAGGAAATCTCACGATTGAGAACAAACACATACCAATCTCAGTAAGCGTGGGCGACACATTGGAAACCGAAATCACAAAAGACGGGAAACAAGTGCCGAAGGTGACCCACATTTGCGAAACAAACCCCAAAGTATTAGTTCAAAAGTTCATGGAAGAACTGAAAAGGCGAGAGAAAAACATCAGAGCAAAAGTGCGCGCAGAATTCATGCCGGCAGACATCGAGCTGATACCGAAAGATCAAAGGAAAAAAATAGAAGAATGGTGCGACCAGGTGCCAACACTGGGTTTCAACTCAGGAAGTTATGATTTAAACCTGATAAAGAATTACTTCGCGAAACAGCTTGCAGGTACAACCAACAAAGTGAGAGTGGCAAAGAATGGGAGTAAAATCATGTTCTTACTCACGGACAGATTGCGTTTTCTGGACATAATCAACTACTTGGGCCCAGGAATCAGCTACGCGAAATGGGTGGAAGCGTACGACTGCAAGGCAACAAAATCCTGGCTCCCGTACGAGTGGTTTGACAGCGCAGAAAAGCTGGATTACCCAGGGCTCCCGGAATATGAACACTGGTATTCGAAGCTTAAGAATGAGTACGTTCTAACACGGAAAGAATGGGAGGAATGTCAGAGACTTTTCAAAGAAAAAGGGATGAAAACCTTTAAAGACTGGCTGAAATATTACAATAATCTGGATGTGGCACCCGGGCTTGAAGCGCTCCAAAAAATGAAAAACTTTTACATAGAGAAGGGGATAGACATAATGAAAGACGCAGTCAGCATACCGGGGGTGAGTTTGCATTACTTGCTAAAAGGTGCAATAGAACGCAAAGCGGAACTGTACGCCCCAAGTAAAGAAGCGTATGAGATGTTAAAAGGGGCGGTAGTTGGAGGTCCAAGTTTGGTCTTCACAAGATATCATGAAGCAGGTAAAACGCGGATCAGATCGCATCAATACCCAGTCCCAAGGGATGGAGAAATTATAACAGAAGCCCATGCGAAACTTTGTCAAAACATCCTCGGATATGACGCGAACGCGCTGTACCTCTCAACAATGCTGAGAGAAATGCCATGCGGAAAAGAAAGGGTTGTGCACTACACGGACGAGTACCAAGTAGATGCTGCCCCAATATTAACGCACAGATTAAAAGAAAAAAGCTGGTTCGGGTACGCAGAAGTGGACATAGAAATCCCAAACCACTTGCACCAAAAGTTTGAAGAAATGTGCCCCTTCTTTCACAAAAAATCGGTACCGACCAAAGCCGTTCCAAAGCACATGAAAAAATACTTGAGAGCAACAGGAAGAAAACTAGTGGAGAAAAACAAGAAACTAATGGGAACGCTGTCAGCACAGCGGATACTTTTGTACGAGCCGCTGCTGCAATGGTACATAAACCACGGGGCAAAGATAACTAGAGTCTACCGGACGATCGACTACGAGCCGAAAGTAATATTCGAATGGTTCGTGAAAGAAGTCACACAAAACCGCCGTACAGGGGATGTGGACAAAAGCAAAGCACTATTGGCTGATATATTCAAACTTCTGGGAAACAGTGGATATGGGAAGCTGATAGAAGCGTTAGAGCGGCAAACAAACGTAATTTACACCAAAGATGAAAAGGTGGTGGACAGAGCATTGAGAAGCGCATACTTTTCAGACTTGGATGAGATTGGAGAAGCATATGAGTTAGAAAGTAGAAAAGCACGGATAACAATCAGACGCCCATTTCAGGTAGGAATAGCGGTGTATCAGCTAGCCAAGTTGAGGATGCTTGAATTTTACTACGACTTCTTGGATAGGTATCTTGACAGGAAAGATTTCGAGCTGATCCAGATGGATACAGACAGCAACTACCTCGCAATTTCAGGAAAGAGTCTGGAAGACATTGTGAAACCAGATATGAAAGCGGAATTTGAGGCAGAAAAAAAGAACTGGCTGGCATGGGACAAATGGAGCGGAAGAACGCCGGGACTGTTCAAAAAAGAATTCGAAGGTGAGCGGATGATCGCGCTGTGCTCCAAATGTTATTATACAGAACATCTCACAGACAAGCAAGAACTAAAGCAGAAGCTCAGCACAAAGGGGATGTCACAGAAGCAAAACAAAATAAACTGGCAACGTTTCAAATCGGCGCTGGAAGGAAGCAAAGACATGGCAACAAACAGGGGATTCAGAATGCGAGAAGGGAATATGGTAACATACGAGCAGGAGAAACTGGGGTTGAGCGCGTACTATGACAAACGCTGGGTGCTGCCGGATGGGATACACACGGAACCAATTGAATACCATATCTAGTTTACATTAGTTGGGGGTAATTGTGTGTTTGGAGGTACAACAAGCAGTTCTTCACGTACAAAACCACGCTTAGGTCCGTCGCGCAAAAAGTAGAGAACAGGTTGATTTGGTTTGGTAAAAGAACGTTCAAGGTTAAAGACATCTAAAGACCAGATTGGATCAGTGGCTCTTTTTGTCCCACCTTCAAGCTCACCAGGTTCGTACAAATACCGAACCATAGCGATGGATGGGAGCTTTTTTTCATTTTCTCCAACGGGTCTTAAATATTTAGTTGACGGTTCTGCATAAACATTTTTTTTCTTGATTGCGGCAGCAGGTTTCATACCAATCAATCGAGTGACTTGGTTGTTCAGAGCAGAAACAACTTTGGGGAGCCTTTTTACCCACTCAGTGGACCTCAAACCCTCAGGTGAACGCATTTCAACGGCGTACTGGTGGCCAAACAAACGCTCAGCCAAGGTACGATTGAAACGTTCAACGATCGCTTGGTCTCTATGTATTTCGGGGTGGCCACGTCTGATAGAAGTTTTGTGATTTTCCATTTCTTTTGTAACAGCGCCCATAAATTCGCGGCCAGGATCAACCTGCAACATCTGAGGCCATTTTAAAGGTCCACGTGTATAAATTGTCTTAAAAGCTTTGGCAACCTCATCAGAGTTTTTAGAAGTTAAAGGCTGAGCTTCTTTGAATCTGCTGGCAACATCAACAACGGTAAGCGCGTATTTGTAAGTGCTACGGCCTACTTTGTCATGTGGCAGAAAAAGAAGATCTGCCTGGTGTACTTTGTTGGGTGTAGGTACATCGAATTTTAGGCGAGGAATGTAGCGCGGTGCGGGGAGGTAGATCTGCCAGAGCGCTTGTTTGAACAACCATTCTTTGGCAATAACTTCAGGAACCTTTGCAGCGACCGCTAATTTTTTAATGGCAGAGATACCTTTCCAGTAACCCTGCGGACTGTAGTAACGCCGCTCTAATTTTTTATCCATTTAAATAATTATGCGCGGCCATATATACATGGATACAAAACTTCGTGACCCCCACAGGGAACAACTGAAAAAAATGTTGTTGGAAGAGCAGGAAGCGTTAATAAAAGAAATCAAACCCGAAAAAGATCTTGACTTTTACTCATGGGAACCCCCACTGCCGGATGAGCCCCATGAAGAGATGAGACACCACCTCAAATTATGGTATTTACTTGCGGTACTAAAAAAAGTCGGCATTTCTGTAGATCAGGTCGGTGACAATATGGGGCTGACCTTTTTGGGTAATGTCATTCACCAATTCAAGCGGAATCAGCAACTGAGTTGCTACCCCGGGTCGTGTAACTACGTTTGTTTTTTATACAACTATTTTCAAAAGGTCTCAACAAGAGATTGGCCGGCGAAAAATGCAATACTGGGAAAGCTCACGAAAAGATTGCCGAAGATGGTACAAACCAGAAATAAAGCCGAAAAAAGTTTCAACGAATGGTGGTTGGAGGCAAACACCCCACCATTAAACAGAAGTTGTCTTTGATGTTCTGTTAACCTTTACCCCGCCGTCAGTGTGGTTTGAAAAACGCAGTTTTGTCTTTGCAGTAGTAAAGCTGTTGTACTTTTTGATAATATCTTGGTACTCACTGTCTGAGATTTTACCATCTTCAAGAGCGGTCGATATGAGAGAGTTGATCGTGCTCAGCGTAGCTTCAGCCAAAGTTTGTATTTTTTCGTGTTTTTTCGCTTTACGCAGGAAAAATTTGATGGTGACCATGCCCGAGGTTGACACCAATGAAAACAAGGCGGCAGTTGCGATTAAAGGCCCGCCAACAACAACGCCAACCGCAGAAAGAGAAGCGGCCAACCCAGAGCCTGTAAGAATGGTAGCAACTCCACCTGTTAACGCACATACCGTTTGGCAACGTGTGTGCCACCGTTTAAACTTGGCTGAGGTTTGGTAGTAATGCACCAACTGGTTTTCAAGATTTTTCTTTATCATTTCTATTTCATCCCGCCGGAATTTTGTTGCAGAATCCATTTCTTATATATGTGTTAAAAATATTTTAGTCGCAATATTGGTTATGCCATTTCCCATTTTTATATACAATCCGATTACATGGTCCAGTTGTATTTTTAGGGTGTGTCCAAAACTTTTTGCTAAACAGACCGGTTTTCTTGTTAAAGGCACCTTTTGCGATGGCACCACTCCAATACTTTTTAAACAAATCCTTATCACCACCTGTGACAGCCATGATTGCAGCAGCCACATCTTGAGCCGGTTGAAAGCCCGGAATCTTTTCACCGATATTTTTATTGATCGTTTCACCGACACCCAATCCTACTTTTTGCTTCGAGCTGATTGCGTTGCGCGCCGCGGCGTGACCCCATTGCCGTTTGTTTTTGGGAATAGCGTCAAGCGCCTTCACCATTTTTTTGTCTGCATCATGTTTGCAGCCTTTTTCATTTTTCTTGCCCGCGCAGACGGCATAATCAACATCATGCTGCATTGAAACTGCGTCCGTGGCGCCTGTGGGTTGCTGGTATATCTTCAAGATCTTTCCCGTCTTGGGGTCATAAGAAAGCTGTTTTTCAAGAGGATTGTACGGTCCTGTGTAGTTATGACCAGGAAGTGTCCACCCCTTTTTCGGCTTAGGCAGCTTGCCTATAGCTTTATGCAAATCAAAAGCCCCCCCACGTTGGTAAAGGGGGTTTGTTGGGTCATCTACTCGATTACCCGCATAAATTCTCATATCATAATTACCACCACTTTGTGTTTTATTAGAAACGAATCGTGTCTTGGTAATGCCACAACTTGCACATTTTACTTTAAGCAGCCTTCTACCATTTTTTGTGGTAGTGTTTTTTTCACTTCCTGACACATTTGGTGTGAAGCGTTTTTCTTTCACGCAGTATACCTCCATCCTTCCTATATAATAAGCAAAAATCATTTCAACTTTGGGCCGCTGTATGACACCCACCTTTCAACCGGGGTGTGGGGTTTACCCCACCTGGTATCATATCTTTTGGTCTTAATCTGTTTGAGGCTTTAGTCAACAAATCCCCAGACAAAGCATCAATTGTGTAATTAACAGCTTTTCTCGCGATTGGTTTGGCTTTATTGGCTAACTTCTTCTGATACTCTGGTTGTCTCAGAAACTCGCTTGCAAAGTATCTTCCTTGTTTCACACCTTGCTTTGCTAAATAAGGAACTCCATACTCAAAGAAAGCTTCAGCTGCTGTATTTCCAACTGTATCAAATACTCCACTTCCACTAGGGGTGTGGGGAACCCCCACTACTCCACCTCCAAACATTCTTTTTTCAGCGCGAGCAAGTTCTTCTCTCTTCTTTTTGGGTAAACCCCTTCTGGTCAACTTAAAAATTGGATCAAAAATATTACCTCCTTCTTGATTATTTTCAGGTTTAACCCAACTGTCACTTATGAATCTTGTCTTTGTAATGCCGCAGCTGGCGCATTTCACTTTAAGCAGTCTTCTGCCGTTTTTTGCGGTTGTAATTTTTTCACTTCCCACCACATTGGGTGTGAAGCGCTTTTCTTTCACACAGTAAACATCCATCCTATATAACTAGCAAAAATTCACTGGGGTGTGGGGTTTACCCCACTGTGTAAAATAATCCTTCACCACAGCCTCGTTGGTGTGTGTATTTTCAGAAAACATGCTCAAAATATCTCGAAACGACCGCCCTTTGTTACGCTCATTCAGGAAAAGCAAACAGTAGTAGCCGCAGTGCACACTGAATTCCTTCTGAAGCTGGTTGTCATTCCGAAGAAAGGTCTGTTTACCATCAAGAATCAACTCTATTTCCCATTCTGCGGGTGGAGGTAAACCAAAAGAGTCAAAATATTCAGTTCCATTCCAGCAGCATACCCAATGGGTGCCTGGCCCTCCAAGATCATCCATGTTGATTATACAAGGGGAGTGGTTTTTCACGTGGATCTCGTCTCTCGCAAATATACCTTTGATGGGGATTTTCAAGTATTGGCACCATCGCTGCAAGTCATAATCAGTTAAGGGGACATCAACGAAGGCGGGCTTTTTTTTGGTCACCCCAAGAACCAATAAAGGGTGGCGGGCGCATAAATGGTGGAGGGTTAATGCGCATACCTGATCCTGTTGGAGGTTTTACCCGCATTCCTGATCCTGTTTTCTTTTTGATAGCGTTATCCACTTTGATAGCGTTGCGCACACGTCTGATTTGTGTCTTGCTCATTTCTATGTCCACGCCCGTTTTGTTTTTGATAGCGCGCTCTATTTTTTTGATCTGCCTGGCGGTCAAGTTCAAAGTGTCGCTGCCGCCGGTTATAGCCTCGTTTTTAAATCTCAGTGTAACAGCTTCTCCTCGCCCAAAGGCTCGCGCGAGGTTTACCTTCTGCCCATCTGAAAGTGAAATCTTGTGTGGATAGTAAGTCGTCATCTCTTATATTTCATACAAAAATTATTTCACTTTTAACCCATCACCAGCTCATTACCCACCTGCCTGAGAACAAGTTCGGACTCGTACAAAATTCCTGCATAAATGGTGTAGTCTTGCGCGTTGGCCGCCTCGTTGAGCTTGTAGTGGAAAACCATCTGCTTCGGGTCGTTGGTCTTGTTGTCCTTGTTTTCACGTAGGTCGAAATAGAGTACTGGGTATAAATCCTTGAAGTTGTTGGGCTGAAGCTGAACACCGGTGTTGTAGTCGTTTTTGCGGTACCGGTAGTTCTTTAAGTCATTAAGAATGCGCAGTTTGAAGTTTTCGTCGTAGTCCAGCTCCGGATAGTACTGTGAAGAGCCGTACTGTAGCCGGCAGGTCGCTAGCTTGGCTGAATTGTCTCCGTCAATGTTAAAGGTGTCAAAGAAGTAGGGGTTTTGAGTCAAGGCGTCCTTCTTTCTTGTCTGTTGTATGAAAATGAAAACATGTTTGGCATCCTTTACGCCGGGATTTATCTGCCACTGTCCGAAAGCGTCACGCCGGCTGCTGCTGGGCTGGATCATTTCATTCAGGTACGTCCATTTCTGAGGTTTCAAAAAGTTTTCGTTTGCGAGCTTTTGTCCTTCGCTGGTAAAACGCAGCATTGGAACCCACAGCTCGAAGTTTCTCACCACTATCCTGCGATTGGTGCCATCGTTTTGCCAAATCAGCTCTGCATCCGATTGTAGCTCAATTTCAAACTCCATCTGCATTGGGGGGAGAAGCTTGTCACCCAACTCTTCGAAAAATGAGTACCTGTTAAGCGGTATAAGGGTTTCAACCGTAAGACCAGCATGGGCAAGCAAGCCTCTTTGTCTGATTCCAAGGTTAGTGGCCGCGGCGGCTGTCACATTGCTATTATCTGTATCCAGATACCAAAACTGATCTTTCGCTGCGCTCCTCGCAAAGTCATCAGAAAAGTCCAACAAGTTTTTGATAAATATGAGCTTGTGAATGTTGTTTACGTTGTAAATAGGTTTGCCTGAGGATTTTACCGCAAGTTTGTTTATCAGTGAAAATGAGCCGTTAATGGGTGCTGACCTAGCATCTGCCGCAACTTGCGCACCATCCGCGGTTGCCTCGAAAGTGAAATCAACCCGGAAGTAGGCGTTATACCAGTCATACCAGTTGTCTCGGTCGGTGAGTGTGAATTTATAGTTTGTTTTTACCTGGTGCTGATTGTTACCCGGGATAGTGATCGGTTTGTCTAACATGATACGAACATACTCTGTTTTTTCCAAATGCCTGTGGCTTCTGAACATCTTGCGTCCTATATATCTTTTTAAAAAATTATTTTAATTTTCCGCTATCAATTGGTTTACTTTCAACCTTGCAGCCCGACCCGCATTTAAAATCTGGTTCAACTTTTTCCGTGAATCCCCGCTTAACTGAGTTGCTACCCCAGGGTTTAGCATCTTCTTCAGTTTTTGTTTCGACTCTGTACTAAGTTTCTGTGATGGGGTCTTTTTACCCTTAGGTTTTACACTTGGGGTCTTTTTACCCTTAGGTTTTACACTTGGGGTCTTTTTACCTTGGGGTTTTACACTTGGAGTCTTTTTGCCCTGGGGGCGTGGGGTATCCCCACTTCGCAAAACCGCTTGTATCTTGTCAGCCGCTTTTTCTTCTGCTTTTTCTGCGGCTTTTTTTAGCATTTGCTTTGAGGCTTCATTTACAGCCTTCTCCAACGTCTGACGGGTGACTTGCTTTTTGAACCGCTTTCCTATATTCATCAGGGTGTCTCTTACAACCCCCGTACCTTTGTGTCTGTATCTATATGTTCCGTTTGGTGCGTCATAATATCTCGCCCACTCACTCGGATGATTCATTATTATACTTAGGTGTAAATTATTTTTCTTTTTCTTCTTCAATAATGATACTTAAAGCCACGTCTTGGTCATTCAGATCTATAATGTTGTTGCGCCCGTCCGTGATTTTGATATTTATCGCATTGATTCTATTTTTGTTCACCGGGTGCCACAGGAGACGGCGAGGCTCTTTTGAAAAGGGGTAGCTGACGGAAAGTTCAGCGGTTGAAAAAGAGAACATAACGTCGCCCCCGATGTTGTCCACAGCCCTTGTAATGAGGTCACAGTGGACGTAGATCCAGTCGACGCCTCTTGTTATATTTGGCACGCGGTCGCTCCTATTGTTCGCTCCATCTATTGTTTTCTTGTCAAAACCCAGCAACGCAGCAAATTCACCTCCACTTAGATCAAGCTCGTAGCCGTCCTGCAACAAAATAACCGCCCGATACGTTGTGGTGTGAAAATACAGCTGGAAAATAAACTTGGATTTTTCATCCTTGGGATCCACTCTTCCGATTAGTGCCTGAATGGTGGTGTTGAGACCGTCGTAATCATACATTCCATCTGGAATTGTCACGGTTTTCCAGTTCTCTGTTTTTTTCCGCCATTTGAATTCGTTGTTGTTGTACCGTTTCGCGATGTTGTACCACGAATATGTCATAGATACCAGCTCATTTAACGCCGCCTTGTATGATTTGGAGGGTTCTAAAGCAATTGGCGGGTCAAACTTAATTGTGAAGTCATGTGACTTGCTGTTGGCGTTGTTTTGTTTAGCCAGCTGCGAGTCGAGCAACAGGTTGAAATGAAAATGGGTTGTCATGTTGCTTATATAATATCACTCAAATTTATGTGTTGTCATGTTGCTTATATAATATCACTCAAATTTATGTGTTGACATGTTGCTTATATAATTGTGCCCAAAATTTTGTGGGCTTCTTTTTGTGTTATTTCCTTTAGCTTTACCAGCAACCCTAACATCTGCTGGACCCGTTTTTTCAGCTTCAGTGAAGTGTTGCCCGCCTGAATAGACGCCAAGCTTAAGTGTAGCCTGTCAACCAAAGCGTTTGGATCAACACTTCCGCTTCCTTCCATTTCTTCGTCTGAGGGTTCCATCGATTCGAAATAGCTTTGGGGGATTTTAACCCCTCTTTTTCTCCTTTCAAGAATTGCATCTCTCTTTTTTTTTAACACTGCCAATGTGTCGCCGTGAAATTTTGATGTTTTGCTTTTTACCGTATAGTTCGGTTTGTTTTTATATTTTGTTAACAAGCTGTTCAGTGTCTGCAGGTCAATCGACTCTGACCCCTCGATAACCAGTTCTTGTGGTGACCCCCATTTACTTGGTTGCTCTTCTTCCATTTCTTCCATTAATTCTGTTTCTTCCTCTTCAGCTAAAGGTGGCAACGGTGTTGATGTAGGTGATAGTGGTGGTGATGATGTTGGTGATGGTGTTGGTGTTGGAGGTGGTGTTTCCGCATCCGGATTAAAATCTCCGTCAAAGGGGTTGTTTAAATCAAACTCATCCATACCATAGTCTGGGACCTCTTCTTTTGGCTCAGCAACTGAGTTGCTATCCCCTACTTGGAGTTTGTCAAGCCGCGATGTGATAGGTTTGAACAAATCCTCACCTGATAGCTGGCCAAACTCTTTATTGATTTTGTTATTTTTTATTACCGCGAGGATTTTGTCGTTCTGCTGCTCAACTTCAGCCTTTTCGCTTGCAAGTTTTCGCCACTTCTTCATGGACATATTTTTGCCGTATATATAACAGAAAAAAATGAAAATTCCCAATTACGACCCCAGTTTGACTACAAAAAGTAATTACAAACAAGGCCACCCTTGTATGCCAGCAGATACCTTTCGGATGCTTATTTGCGGGCCAAGCAACTCTGGTAAGACAAATATTCTCATGCATATGCTTTACAGGCTGTTGGTCTACGACAAAATTTACCTTTGCGCTAAGAACCTGCATCAAGACAAGTACCAATATTTGATTGATGATTTCGACACAAGAGTCAATCCTGTGGCTGACTATAATGTTATTGAAGCCGCCAACGATGTTATTCCTTTGGAAACGCTGTCCACTGACAATCAAAAGATTGTAATTTTCGATGACATGGTTTGTGAAAGCAACCAAAACGACATTATCGATTATTTTATCAACGGTCGCCACCGCAATTGCAGCGTCATTTATCTTTCTCAAAGCTATTTTAAGGTCCCCAAAAACATCCGAGATAATTGTAGCCACTTTTGCATTTTCAACTTTCTTCCCAGAGAAAATAACCGTATTGCTGATGAATTGGGAATTGACAGAGAGCTGCTTGAAAGGGCTACCGATGCTAAATATTCTTTTTTATACCACGACAAACCAAAAAAACAAACTCTAAAAAATTTTGACGAAAATATATAGAGATGGGGTTTCTTAACGGTGCGACGGGTGCAACTCAAACACATGAAGAGTCTACTTCAATCCGAGGGCAAGCTGGCCCTGCTGGTCCAACTGGCGCAACTGGAGCGCGTGGCCCTAAAGGTGAAAAAGGTGATAAGGGCGATACTGGCCCACAAGGTCCTAAAGGAGATAAAGGTGATGCTGGAGAAAAAGGATTAAAAGGCGAAAGAGGTCCACAAGGGCGAACCGGACCTGCCGGACCTGCTGGAGCTACTGGGCCAACCGGACCAACTGGAGCAACTGGACCCGCGGGACCAACTGGAGCAACTGGACCTGCGGGTTCGAGAGGTGCTATTGGACCAAAAGGTGCAAAAGGTGATAAGGGTGATAGTGGGGATATGACATCAGCTAGCGTTACTGGTGACATTGTCATGAACGACCATGCAATCAAACAGCTCGCAAATCCTGTCGGCGATCAAGATGCTGTCAATCTCACTTCAATGAAAAAATATGTGGGCTCCTCTGCAATTACAACTGGGCACGCCCATAAAAAGAATGACTTAGGTTTTTTAACCCAAAGGGTTGGTGTTTCAGCTGTAAACAATATTTCTTCTGTTACCGTTGAAGACTTTACATCCAACCTTCACAGTGTCAATAAAAAGGCTTACACTTTTAACATTATAAAAACAAGTGACAATTCTTTCAACTCGCGTTTGGCGTTGAATAAAACACCTCTGAAAGAAGGAGAGTACACTATATGTGTTGAGTTCTTTTACCCTAAAAACAAAAACGACCAAAACTGGTTTCTTAACCCTTTAAACAAGTTGGCCTCCAGTACTATTACCTACCACACCAAACGCTTTGCCACCCATAACCCACCGTATATGAGAATCATTTTTAATACTTACAAATTAAAAGATAAGAATGACGACACTATCTATTTTGACATTTTAAATCCAGGTTATGATGGTTCAGCACCAAGTGAAAAGGCCGCTTTAATCATTTACGGTGTAAAGGGGTATCAATCAGATATAGATGGAATTATTTACGATGATGTTTTCTTTCTCGATCCCGACGGTGATTTTACTTTACAAACAAATTTAGATATGAACGGCTTTTCGTTAAAAAATTATGATCGAGGGTACAAAATAGAAAACGATACTATCAAATTACAAAAAGATTTAGATCTAAGCGGTCATGTTATAAGAAATTTGCAACCTAGAATAGTAATAACTGGAGAATGGGTCTACAATGAAAATAAAGGAGGTGATAGAGTTTTTGTTAAATTCGGTAATAACATTCGTGTAATGGCGCCATTTCCTTGTTTAATTGAGGGTGTCTCAGCTTTAATTATCGAACTAAAGGGTGCCTCTCGAACTTATGAAAGAATAGGTTTTGGTTTTAGAATACCCGGCAGTTTGTTAACTGACACTCCATTAACAAGCGTACGTAATGCTGATGGTTTAAAATACCAATATGCTGTACCCCAAGCTTCTAACGGTGCAAGAATAAGATTAGATTCGGGACAATATTTTGCACTTAGTTTATCTCAACCTGGTCGCGCAGAATCACAACTAGTTAATACAAAACGTGTATTAGTAAGTTTAATTTTAATAGACGATTTTTCTTTTAGGTAGTAAGTTTGCCGATCGTGCGCTGTCAATCAATTCTCATTCTTCTCAAAATATCATGCAAAGACTCCACTCCATTTTGAGGAGAAAGATCTCTTAAAGCACTCATCGTAGTCAGCTTCATCATAAATTGGATAGCCGAGATAGTGTCTGAATCCATTTCTAATGCATAGATTACAGAG
This sequence comes from Meandrina meandrites, assembly GCA_963693305.1. Lineage (NCBI taxonomy): Eukaryota > Metazoa > Cnidaria > Anthozoa > Scleractinia > Meandrinidae > Meandrina > Meandrina meandrites. Next base: position 16,521,608 of record OY855912.1, on the reverse strand, counting down.
ACCATTTCGCGAACATCTGCTTCTGTCACATTTATTACAGAACAAGACCCTTACAATTTGTTCATTGCGATCACAAAATGGAGCTTCATAGATTGCAGCATGAACTTTATCCCAGCCAAGAGTTTTACGCTGTTTGAGCTTCATTGCAGTATACCCTTTATTGATTTCTTTTCTGACATCGTCCCAGCCAAGCATTTTACGTTGCCAGAGTCTTATTACAACGTACTCCTTGCGGATTTTTTCTCGAAGTTCTTGCGGAAGTGCTTGTATCAGTTCTAATGTATCCATCACTTTGCAATGTTGTTAATTATTAATTGTTGTTAACTTATTGGTGTGTTTCTCTAAATTGCAGCGCGCCGTCTTCGAAAAAAACTTTATCTATAAAGCTTATTAGCTGTTTGTTTTTGTAGAACTTTTGTTTTTCCATTTCTTTCACCCATGCTTCCTCCGTGTATGGGATACATTGGTTTAGGGTCTTCTTTATTTTCATACCATTGAAATGCACATAGGGGTCTTCCTGATATTTTTTGATTTCTTCTTCCCACTTTTTCACTGCTGCTGCTATTGCCTCTGCCAGTTTTTTATTAAAAAGCTTTTTTTGCTCCAGTGTGAGTTTTTGTATTGATTCAGCTATGTCCATGTTTGATAACTTGCTGCCGCTTTTCTCCAAATGGGGCAAAAAAATATCAATTTACATATACACGTGACAGAATGATTGTGTTGGTCCACATGCTCGTGTTCGCTTTCAAAGACCTTTCTTCCCCCTCGTGGGCAAATGATGTCAAACTTGTTACCGCTCAAGCTGTGGAAGCTATTCTTGATGCTGCTTCTTAAAAGTGCAAACTTTTCTTTATTATGTACTCAACCTGGTCCGGGCTAAACTCATTTGCCATTATTCTGCGGGTCAGTTGCGGCGTCATGATTGGTGTTTCATAAACCGGCTCTCCTGATCCCGTCAAATCGTACTCTTCCGTGTCTGTTAATTCGACTTCTTCTTGTTGTTCTTCCGGTTGGATAAGCGTGTTCTTTAAATCTTGCGGGCTAATTGTTTTCATTGCTGTGAGCAGCTCGTCTGAAATGTGTATTGGCGGATTTATAAAGACATCCTTGGTTGTCAGTTTGATTTTGGGTTTTCTGATTTGTTTTTGACTTTGGGAAATAATTCCTTTTCTTCCACGTCCCATTGTTGTTTACCTGACTGTTGTGTTCCTCTAAATAGACGTTCCGCGGCTCGGTTTTGTTCTTTTCTTCCAAGTAGTAATATCGGAGTCCATCAAATACTACTGAGCAGCACCCGCCTTTTGCCTCTTTCCCTAGTACGAAGGGTTTATCCCTGAGTACTAGTCCGGAAAGAGGCAAAAATTTGGCGGGTGTGCCCGAGGTGGTATTTGATGGACTCCGATATTACTACTGACTGTTTCCAATTTGATGAAAACATGTAGACCTCTTTTTGGTTATGAAATGTTGCATACCCACAGGTTTACCATCGTATGTTTATGTTGTCACAGATTGCCAATATCATTATCAAATTTCTTCTATAAAATTGCTTTATGGCTATGTATTTGTAATAAAGTGAAATTTGTAGAATATAATAATTATCTACACAAAACCTGTAACTTCAACACCAAAGAATCAGGTATACATGTATGCCACTAGAATCAGGGTTGGGCATTAGCACTCGCCCACTCACCCAGGCAAATGTGTGAGTACAATAGATCACTCACCCTGCATGATTTTCATCCCCAGAATAATTATATTATTCAAAATAAGTGTAACTTTCTACTTTCCATTTTAAAATAATCTACACTGTCCACAAGCCAGTAGTTTACAAAGTTTACCATTTTGAAATCTCCCACAAACCTGGCGTTGAGTCGCAAGTTCCTGGTTTCCAAACATACAAAAATAGTTTTGCTTGGTAATTGTTAATAATGACGAGATACTGTATATTTGAACTCACTTAGTGTTGAAATGTGGAGATATGTTCCTGGGGTGTCTAATGTATCCGCTAAAAAAAAAATACCAAAAAGAATACCACTCCTGATAACAGCACGTCAACAACAGTCTGTGATTCTTGCAAATATGAAAAGACATGGACACAGAAATTTTCATTGAAGTGGCTAGTTGACCGCCGATGGTTGTAAAATGAAGAAAAAGTTAGACACAGATAATAACGGGATAAATTATATCGGACTAAGAGTCAGATCCTGAGATGTCCGAAGAATATGTACTGAAATACCTTGAAAATGAACTGAGAAACTAGACACAGAGATATAAAAAAAATAATAGTTTAAACTACTTGAAACCTGTAATCTTCCTTAAACTACCTTTAACTAAGGAACAATGTCAAACATGATTAAAATTTAAAGTTGAATATTTTGTTCGTGGGGGAAGGAGGGCTAAATGTTTCAATCTATCTTTATGTGAAGGAGACTGGGTGAGTGCAGGTTGAAGGTCACTCACCCAGATGGCGAGTGCTCTGAAATTTTAGTTTCCAGCCCTGAGAATAGAGCCAAAAAAATATATTTCCTTATCTTGCTTTCATCAGAGTTCCTGGCCCTTGAAAATACAGCAGTAAAAGCTGATTTTAAATATTCACTATTAGTAATTTGGTAAAGAAACATGAATAAAATTCATACTGAAAAGCTTTGACCACACAAACGTGGGATGGTAAGCCTGTTGTATGCCACTTCAAGTGCTCTCATATCCTATTTATAATGAATTACAACCCAGAGTTTGGCTGTATACCCTGACTGCACTGTACATTTCTGAATCAGTGTTGCTGTTTTTTTGTTGACAGGAATAATCATAATTTCATCAAAGTGGTCATTCTATTTATCACCTTTTGTTTTGTTTGTTTACAGATTGCAAAAACCGCATCCTTTACGCAGCCCAGTAAGTAAACAGTCCTCAGTGGCAAGGGCATTGACCATCTCCTCCATCTCAGAGAATGTAAGCAAGACTTTATCAATGAAAGATTGCAGGAATTTTTCCAAAGCTCCTCTAAAGTTGAAGTTTCCTTTGTCTCCTAGAGGTAAGTAAAAAATTGTTGGCAATTAGTAATGCAACCCTTGTTTAGCAAGCTGGGATACCGTAAAATTCCAGTTATAAGCCCTGGGCTTTTACAACTTCGTAAGGGGTTTTGGGTGGGCTTATAAGCGGAGGGGCTTATATCCGGGGGGCTTGTAAGCGGAATAAAAAAAACGTTTCAAAACAAGCCACGGCAGTGTTGATCGAAATACGTTTTTAAGTTAAAAAGTCATAATAAAGCAACATTTAGCCCTGTTCAGTACTGTCATCCAGCAGATGGGGGTTTATATCCAGGGGGGCTTATAACCGGATGTATTTTATTGTTTCCAGGTAGATGGGCCTATAACCGGGGGAGCTTATAAGCGGGGGGGCTTATAACCGGAATTAATGAAAACCTAGCTTTGTGCAACAGAACAATCCTTCTGATGATCTATGCCATTCCTAAAGATGTTTTCATGTTTAAAAATGGACACAGATATAACAAATTTCCCCTGAAAAAATTAATGTTCACATTTTCCTATTCCAACAACTCAATTTGTTATAAATTCAATTGAATACCATAAAATTCTTGTTATAAGTCCCCCGCTCCCCTCCCTCCCGGTTATAGGTCCACAGACCCGTAGGGAGGAGGGTGCGATGGGTGCCACCCCTCCACAAGCCTTGGAAGTCCACTTATTGTGAAAAAAAATTATCAAACAGGGTTTTCAAAAGTAACCGGCGCCTGACGCAAGTCACCGGCTACTTCGAGCGTTAGCGCCGGGTACTTTTGGAAGTCAAAATTAAAAAAATAATAGGAATAAAAAATTGCGATTCCTACGGGTTAAGTTAAAGATAACATATTTTGTTCTTGCCCATTGATCACGTTCCAGCATCAGAAATCATAGCTCTTTTATTCAACAGCATTCAACGTGGACCGGGAACCATTTGCGCTTTCCCGCGAAAGACTGACATTTGATCCTTTCGTGACTAGTTTCTTCTTGCGTAAGCGAATGTGAATTCGTGAGAGCTTTGTACTTGGTGCTTTCTTTAAGAAAATGGTCCCAGTCACCGGATGAAAAGGCAGAAATCACAGCCGCTTTTAACCCAGTTTGGGTTCAAACATCAAAAAAAGGAGATTGCTGGTATAAAACACTTTTTAAAATGCAAATTGTTTTAGTGTTCAATCCTACAGTCGATCAGAAAATAAGTTTTGGTGCTTGTTATGAATGAAACATTGCTTGAAAACAATATTGTATCGCTTAGGTTGAATTATTTATTGTCAACAAGGCAATTTGTAAGGGATGCTTTTATTTATTCAACGTTTGGTTTCGTGAGGCGCCGTTTCGTGAATGTGAACAGTGGCACACTCTAGCGATTAAATTTTATGCCGACACAAATTTGTTCAAATTTAACTTTGATATAAGCCAAGGCATTTTTAAGATTTTTGTGAGACTTAAAGTTTAATTTCAAGTCTTCATCATTAGTAAACCGGATGAAACTGAATGTTTTACAGTTCTTTATGGAAAATAAATTTTATACGGAGCCGACACAGCCAGACTTGTCGCGACTATGTCACGCCACATGTTACGGTTTGCTTAACATAAAATTTTTTAACCTTTTGTTTTCGTGGAGTTTTACTGAAATTGTTTGTTTAGCAGAGCATTGTTACTTTGATAACTAAACAACAGTTAAAACAGTTGTGCCCGCGGAATAAAATTGATTTATCTAATCGATTGAAATTTAGCTAACTATGCATTATTTACGGAGCTTGTATGTAGCGCTAAAAAATAAAATTAAATCTCCGCCTTTCACTCAAATTTTGTATTCGCGAGGTCATTACGTGAGGCCGAAATAACTATGCTTGGTTTCTTTAACGCGTTGGTCATGAAACCGTTCATCTTTATTTTCAATAAGTAGGAAAACTCTGACTGCAAAAATAAATTTCAAAAGTTGATTCATGTTATAACAGGTCAATGAAGTACTGATGAGGGAAAGAGGTCAATTTTTATTCGGATGTAATATGTAACATGGGAAAAGCATTGTAATATGTATGAGTAAACATAATTTTCAAAAAAACTCTAGGTTATAATAAAGTGTACAACGACCTAAAAAATAACTTTTTGGTCCTGAAAATGCACCAGAATGGACCTCAGAGCATGCAGATTTTCATTTTGGGGCTTGGCCAGCCGGAATATAGGACTCACACCAAATTTAAAATCTTTCTACGTTGTATTGGTTTCTGCATTTTTATATTCTTCATTTTGTATTTTAAACCAATTAGATCACTATTGATCCAACGTATACCAGTAGGATCATCGTCCATGGTTGCCTGCTTGTTTAAACACGGTATATTTTGGACCAAATTGTGTGATTCTAGGTTAATGTCAATGATACGACAGCATTTCATGCATTTAGAAGACAGTTTGTTATGAAAAAAGGCAGGTAAAAGTGAAGGACATTGGGTAGAATGTAACATTCCCAATGTCCTTCACTTTTACCTGCCTTTTTTCCTAACAAACTGTCTTCAAAACGCATGAAATGCGTGCTAAGATAACCCATTTTATTTCAAAATTTCCTGGGGGAAGAAAACCCCTACACCCCCCTACGTTCTCGCTCTTGCGGCGCTCGGGATTAAGTGCCGGAGGTGCTCATATGCACCCCCCATGCAAAATCCTGGCTATGGGCCTGGTCCATTTGTCTGGAACCAAAAAAATATATCCAGATATTAGCCCCCCCCCCCCCCCCCCCTGGATATAAGCCCCCCTCTGCTGGATAGCAGTACTGAACAGGGCTTAAAGGGGTAGTAGTATCACGAAAGGTCTTCTAAGTTTTTGTGTAAACTATACTAGAATTATAAAGATGCACTCAGTGATCAACAAAATAACCTTTGAACAACAAAAATGGCACATATTCACTCTCTAAGATGTGAACAAACCATAATCAATGTGTTTTTGGTGATTTTCTCCAATGTAACATTGTCCCGCCTGATGTTTTCAAGTTTTAGGCCACTTCTTTCCTACCCGTCCGTAGCTACACCAGTTTTAAACAACTTTTGTGACCAGTACAGTGCATTTTAGCAAGGTTAGGCAACTATTAGTCGACTTCCAATTAATACCCACACCTTCATTGGACTTTCAAGTAGCCCTAAATTTTGGTGAGACTACCCCTTTAATGTTGCTTTAATATGACTTTTTAACTCAAAACATATTTCGATCAACACTGTCATGGCTCACTCAAAAGCCTTTTATGTTCCACATATAAGCCCCCCTCCCTCCGTTTATAAGCCCACCCAAAACCCCTTACGAAGTTGTATAAGCCCAGGGCTTTAAACCAGAATTTTACAGTATAATGAATTATAATATTATTTAAATCTAGTAAGGTTCTTTGACTCTTGCTTTGATGCAGATGTGATAAGTGGATAAAGTACTTTGAATTTGGTTCATGTAAATAGCATAAAAAAAGGTCACTCGACTGTTTCAGATCATTTTCTGCATATTTCCAAAGATTACCCTCCAAAAATGTATGTTGTTTTTTTCCTTAGCGGCAGCTTGGAACCTGGAAGAGGATGAAGAGAGTGGAGTAGCTGCAAGTGGAAGTACTGATGGAGTTCCTTTTGGATATACAACAGGAGGGTTGTATTATTCTACTGATGTGCATCTTCAAACATTACACACATTGCAGGTAAAGATTAAACTTACAGGCCTTAATTGCAATGCACTGATTTCTCATTATTGACTGTCAAAGCCTTCAGGGACATGCCATACTATGAAGTGTGAGCTTCTGTCTAGTGACATGCCAAAATCTATAAGTGATCTCAATACAACTCATGGTAGAAAAAACAAGAAGCAGACTGAGATTAAATCAAGGCATTGCACTGTGTGTTGTGGAGAAATTCTGGTCCTGTTGCAGCTGGCTGTGAATCATACAAGTCAGGCATTTGTGTGACTCTCATGACTGCTATCCTCTATTAAATGTAAGGTCGTCTGAATTGATGTAATTAAAAGTTTGACTAATAATTATTGTTTCTTTTACTGTCCAGAATAATGATGAAGAAGTTGGTACTCCAACAGAGCTGGAGAAAAAGCAAAGGTGGGGTTTGAAGATTATCTTATCAGTAAAATACCCTAAACTAATTATTATGTACCGATTGATGTAACTGTGTTTTCGCCATTTTGTTTGGTAGTGGCTTAAAGCAAACAAGAATAAGCAGGCTAGCACGCCGACTCAGCCAGAGGAGGGAGAAAGGAAACATAAGGTAAGGCAGGTTTTAAAAAAGAAAACTCAAAAAAAAAAAATTTCAATGAAAAAAAATTTAAAATAATTACTGTAATGACTTACTAACACAGACAAACCTTCTTGTGCGACCACCTCTATTGATGTGAGATGTATTGTTAACTTCAGGAACCAAGGAAGGTCTCACAGTTTAGAAGATGTTGCATCACCTATAGGATCAGCAACAAATATACAGGGAAACAACAAATCACCAAGGCTGCAGCGTGCCATGTCAGTTAATCAACGTTCCTCTCCTCGTATGCGGCTTTCTGTCCAGGAAAATAGATTCAGTTTCAATAACAGAGGTGAGAACTAAACGTGGCTGTGCTCTAATAGAGTACCTGCCACTTAAATTTGTAAAGGTAAACCTTTCTTCTTCTCAAAACACAAGCCTGATTTTTCTAAGCAACTCTATACGCTGAAGCCAAGAACGTGTATCATAACAAACTTGCGCAATTTGACAATTCTTTTAAGTTATTTTTCAAACAACTGCAATTTTACAGTTTTATTGAACATATCTAAAAGACGCAATGTCTTATCCTTCTCGTTATAAGCCTGATTGCCTTGGATTTCATAGCTGGGAGTCATTTCTTCCTATCCAGTGCACATACACCTTCCATTGGATGACTGGCATGGCAGGCCTTATATTAATTATTATGTATTCTGTTCTGGGAGAGTGCCTTGACTGTTACTAAGGGGCTGGGGGTGGTTGTTACATACTACTTGGTTCTTTGAAATCTTTAACTTAGTGACAGAAGGATTTTCACTCATTAAGTATTGAAAGTAATATTCATGTTTGCTTTGGTTTTGCAAATCAGACTTGTAAAAACCAATAATGTTACCCACTCACCCACATTTCCCCACGCTTCAGCTACATATGTATTTTCTTCAAGTTTTGATTTGATCACTGATCTGTTTGTGTCCTTTGGGATTAGTCAGTAAGAGTGATTTTTGGTTTAATTTATGACACTAATCAAAATTGCTCTGACTCTAATGAGGATTATCAGATGAATTTCTTAGTAAGATGCATGGCTACAAGTTGTTGACCTTGTCTAGTTCTGGAACTTTTTTTAATAATCTATAATAATACCAATGTTCTTGCAAAAAGCACTTAATAGGCAATACATATTTGTGATGATCAAGGCCCCTTTAGAAAAATTAATTGAAATCAGATAAAAAATCTGGCTAAACAGTTGTTAAGAAAAATAATTTTATCTTGTTTAAATCATGATATTCATTTTTAGATCTAAAGGAAAAATCAAAGAAAAGAAGAGACACCAGATTAGATGGTTTGTAATTGTCTTCAGAGTTAATTTTCTGCATTTCCTTAATTTAAGTGTTGAAATTGGTAAAGCATTCTAGGTATCAGAGTACTGTAGTATTAAGGTGATTCCTCAGAAATAAAACTTGTCAATCGATATTTTGAAACTTTCCCTCAATGTTCCCTACCAAGCACTATTTCGAAAAATACATTAAAAAAGATAGGTCACCATGCTCGCGAGAGATATGATGGGCCAATCTTACCTCATTTATGTCTGTTCTGGCACTTATTGTGTGTGTGATTTCATCAGTCGACATTGCATTTTGAGGTAACTGGAAGCAGAGCTTATTAAAGTGATACTTAAAAAAAACCTTGATAGGTAGAAAGCCCCTAGCATAAGGAACAGTGTATATATCACTTATGGAAAAAGTCACACAAATCCAAACGACATTAATCAAAATGGTCCTTACGTCGTTGTTTTCAAGGTCATAATTTGCATCCTTGAGTAACAGTTTTATGCACCCATTCAGCTCTATCTTTTTTTCCCTCAGATGGATTTTTTTTTAAATTGTCCAACTCAAAGAGGACAATTTTACACCAAAATTATGCAAATATAAAATATAGGTCACCATGCTAGTTTATAAGAAAACGGTAATTTATCTCTCTCGCGAGTCAAGCAGTATAGAAAAAGCTTGTGTGTGTGCTAATCACATGTAAAATTCTGCACAGTAGGAATGCGCAGTGCATTACTGAGGAATCACCTTAAGATTTGTTCAACAAAATTGACCTTAATATAAGTTCTCCCCCGTAGAGGATTTAAGTACCAGTGAAATGCTGAGGCTACATTTCAAAATGCTTTATTTGGGGGAGGGTCTCAGTACCATTAGCATTCTCAGTTTCCTAGGATTAGCATATGCTCCACCATGCTTTATCCTGATTTATAGGCAATCACATGTAATTTGGGATAAATAAGGGCAAGTGAGTTTTTCAAAAGCTAGCAAAATTCAACAAGCCCATAAGGCGAGTGCAGTTTATAGTCTAGGAAAAAGTTACAAGGACCTAGTGAAAATGGCCTTGCTCATCACGAGTTCTCGTAGTTCAGTGGACAGAGCACCCATCAGGTGTTTGGAGGTTCCATTCCCATCAGGGACTTGGATTTTTTCTTTGTCCCACACTCGTGACATGATGAATATTTCATCTTTCATATTTCACTACTGAGCTTAAAATTTACCATCTTTCTTAATTTATCACGAAGCACTTATTCATTCCAAACTGCATGAGAAAAATCATGTGATTTCTTGTTAATAATACACTAGTCTTTAGAAACGTAGGCTTTTTATATCCTTGAGCTATACCGGTACATTGATTGTTCACTTAGACAGTGATCTTTTTCTTCCAAATATCTTATGGAGAATTTTTGAAAGTATTCAGCAATCTTCTAGAATGATCTTTGGCTATCTCATAAGACATCAAGTGAACTTTGGTAATCTTCACTGACAATACTTTGGAAGACCACTGGCATGTCTTAGTTTCTTTAAATTGTACTAACATTAGAAGTCTTCGTAGTAATCCCCAGTTCCCTCTATAAGTTGGCATGCAGGGAATCATGGGAGGTGTATTCAACAAAACATGTTCTTGACTTTTTTCAGCTCTTGTCTGTGCTTCCTAAAAAGCGAATCAGAACTCAGTAGTTTTTAAAGGGAACCTTGGCTCTTGAGGCAAGTTGATGTCAAGTTGTTAGAAATAATGCCCAAATTACAAATTTCACTGAACAAGGGAGATATAACTTTCAATTATAATAATAAACAGAGAAGATTATTGCGTTTAAATTTCCCGCATGCCACCATCTTGGATTTTATGACATCACTGCGTTGTCGCTATTGTTGGGAAGCAGAGGTTCTTTTGTGTGGAACATTTGGGCAATGCATTGACGTCATAAATTCCAAAATCGCGGTGCCCAGGAAATTTAAAAGCAATAATATTTTCTGTTTTTTATTGTTATTAAATGTTATGTCTTCTTTGTCCAGTAAAATTTGTAATTAAGCCATTATTTCAAACAACTCAACGTCAACTTGCCTCAAGAGCGGAGGTTCCCTTTAAGCATATTATAAACTTTATTGGAATACAGCACCCATTGTGCACTGTTGCCATGTTTTCCTCTTTTGTCCATATTCTCCATTCACAGCTCTTGTTGATGCAATTGTCCACAAAGAAACTGATGACATCAGGAATATTTTGGAATCAGAAGATGTAGATGTCAATGGGTAAACTTACCATATCTGAACATTACATAATATAGCCCCTGTATATGAGTAGGATGTTTGTTGGAAAAGTTGGTTTGATTCTTAGTTGACACGTACGCTGACTCTTAATTATTACCACATTGTCATCAGAGGAGGCTTCTGTATTTACTCAGATAAGGCTGCATTTGGGACTAAAAAGTTAATAAGTGCTGCCCCTGGATAAGCGCCCCAGTTCCGATGCAGCACTCATTCGAGGAATTCCATATAACTAAAAAACTAACACAGCATTGATATTCTTCAGTTCAAAGTGATTATATTTCACCGCTCACCCATTAAGTTCTCTATCCAGAAAGTGCTAGAAGAGATGAATGGTGACAATCAAGAGACGCTTCTGTTAGTTACTGTAAAATGTTTGTACAGATAGAAAAAATATGCTGATCGGTATATGGTCGATAACAGCTGGACTATTATACAATGTATAGCAAGAAATACCAACCCATATTAACACTTGACATGCAATCCTTATAAATTGTGTTTTCACAGGGTTAATGAGGACGGCTTTGCACCACTGGATGTGGCTGTCATGCTTGGAGCCCTTCCCATTGTCAAAATGCTTTCGTTATATGGTGCTCAAGAAAGCACAAAATGTAAGTTCATTGTGCTACAATTCACAGTTCAAGGTGTGGTTGTCATACAATATAAAAAACTGACATGCCCTGGATAAAGACTTCATAACCATTATTACCTTGTTTGTTAAAGTTTTCCATCACCTCCTAACCGATACCTTCCTTTCTAAGGGACCTGTCATATATTTTATGTACAGTGGCAAAGCTGGCAGATTGAGATTCTCAAGCATAATCATGATCCCTTATTACTTTTATGCGATCCCCGATCTTCCTTCTTCGTGGAGGGGAGAGAACAGAAGGTCTGAACTTTAATCATGTCACATACTCCCTTGTCTTTTCTATTTCAAAACAATATGCAATGTTGTGAATTTTTTCCTATTTTTTTCTACTTTCCCAGTTGCTGAAACTTAAGGAATCCTGTTTCCTGCCTTCTCTTCTCACCTCCTTCACCTCCCCCCTTCTCCCCCTCCCCCCCCCCCCCCCCCCACCTATTTCAAAGATACACAAATCTATCTGGTGTTTGCAGCGATTTTAACAGGCTTTGTTATCTTTCAGTGCCAAGTACTTATCTTGCTAAGCATATTAACATGCTGTTGAAGGAAGCAGAGCTGCGAGTTGACGATCTCACCACGGCAGTTGTGCATGTCAGTTATACCGCGTCATCTGAAATAAAGGTACAGCATATTGTTACTAAGTTGACACTTCATTAGGTGCAAGTATAACTTGTTTAATGTTGGCTTTATGGCTTTCTTGACACACAGTATTGCGCCAAGTTTTCCCTTTCAAAAAAGCTTTGAAGACCAATATTAAGACAACATTCTCGCCAGTGAAAAGCCCTTCTGAAAACACCCACAGGAATACATTTTACATATAAATCAGGAAGGTGGAAGTACTCTCTCTTTCCTGGTTTTTGAGGTCAAACAGGAGAGACAGTGTTTTCAGGGTTTTCAAAAGTAACCGGCGCCCGACGCAAGTCACCGGCTACTTCGAGCGTTAGCGCCGGGTACTTTTGGAAGTCAAAATCAAAAAAATAATAGGAATAAAAAATTGCGATTCCTATGGGTTAAGTTAAAGATAACATATGTTGTTCTTGCCCACTGATCGCGTTCCAGCATCAGAAATCGTAGCTCTTTTATTCAACAGCATTCAACGTGGACCGGGAACCATTTGCGTTTTCCAGCGAAAGGCTGACATTTGATCCTTTCGTGACTAGTTTCTTCTTGCGTAAGCGAATGTGAATTCGTGAGAGCTTTGTACTTGGTGCTTTCTTTAAGGAAATGGTCCCAGTCAACGGGTGAAAAGGCAGAAATCACAGCCGCTTTTAACCCAGTTTGGGTTCAAACATCAAAAAAAGGAGATTGCTGGTATAAAACACTTTTTAAAATGCAAATTGTTTAGTGTTCGCCGGGTTTCTGTTTACAATCCCCCAGTCGATCAGAAAATAAGTTTTGGTGCTTGTTATGAATAAAACATTGCTTGAAAACAATATTGTATCGCTTAGGTTGAATTATTTATTGTTAACAAGGCAATTTGTAAGGGATGCTTTTATTAATTCAACGTTTGGTTTCGTGAGGCGCCGTTTCGTGAATGTGAACAGTGATAGACTCTAGCGATTAAATAAAATTTATGCCGACACAAATTTGTTCAAATTTAACTTTTGATTTTAGGGCCGATTCGCACTAGCGGACAAGTTTTAAATGTCATAACATTTTTGACAAAAACAAAATTGTCGCGACAAGTCAGAGACATTTTGAAGAAAACAAAAGGTGTAATTATTAGTACAATAGCTCTGCACGTGCTTCTGGCATCCTTGTACATTTCTTGGCACGGTCGTCGTGTGCAAACATCCAATAATCAGGCAGATCCACGTGGTGAAAAATTTTAAAACGATTTGCATTTGAAGTGCGCGTGTAGTGATGTTATTTAGATAAACCTCAGGCCTCTAGCTTTTTCTTATCACCAGTAAGTCTAACCGAAATAGAGAATATAATTATGTCCTTAAATTTAACCAAGGCATGTGGTCCTTTTAGCATTCCAGCATCTATTCTCAAGATCTTAAAAAGTGTTTTGGCAATACCTCTTCAATTGCTTTTTAATTACTCATTTTATTCTGGTACAGTTCCTGATCAATTTAAAGTTGCTAGAGTAGTCCCAATTCACAAGAAAGGATCCACCTGTGTAGTATCCAACTATAGACCTATTTCTTTGCTATCCATATTTAATAAATTAATTGAAAAATTAATGTATAATAGAATTATTTCCTTTCTTGATAAATTTTCAATTCTACACAATAATCAGTTTGGTTTTAGGTCACAGCATTCAACTACCCAAGCTCTTCTTCTTTTGACTGATAAGATTCAAAGATCAATTGATAAAGGCATGTACTGTAGTGGTATATTCCTAGATCTTTGTAAAGCATTCGATACAGTCAACCATAAAATTTTATTAACTAAACTGGAGTATTATGGCATACGAGGGGTTTCAAATGATTGGTTTGCATCTTATTTGAGTAACAGAAGACAGTTTGTCTCTCTGTCTGGTATTGATTCTGATTACCAAACTATAACTTGTGGTGTCCCACAGGGGTCAGTCCTTGGACCACTTTTATTTCTTTTATATATAAATGATATGCCTAAATGCTCCAATATTTTAGAATTTCACCTCTTTGCTGATGATACAAACCTATTTCTAAATAATCCTAACATTCTAAATCTAGAAACAGACTTAAATATTGAATTAGAAAAGGTGAGCCAGTGGTTATATGCTAACAAATTATCCTTGAACATTGATAAAACAAATTTTGTTGTATTTCATTCTCCGCAAAGACGAATAATGCACAATATGAATCTTAGAATTTCCAATACCTCTATTAAATCCGACACTCGTGTCAAATATTTGGGACTTATTTTAGATTCAAATCTGAATTGGAAAGCATATATACATGAAGTAAGTAAAAAAATTTCAAGAGGTATTGGAGTTCTATCCAAACTTAGATATTATGTAAAGAAAAATATATTGAAACAACTTTACTATTCACTTATCTATCCCTACTTAACATATGGTTTATTACTCTGGGGCAATACCTATAGTTCTTCGATCAAACCTTTAATAACTCTTCAGAAGAGAGCCATGCGTATAATAACTTTTTCAAAACCAGATGAACACTCAGAGCCTCTCTTTAAAGAACTAGAGATTCTAAAATTAGGTGACCTTGTTAGCTTGCATAATGCACTTTTTTTGTATCAGTATCATAAGAACCTTCTTCCATCATCCTTTGATAACTTTTTTCAATCTGTTTCATCAATTCACCAGTACAAAACCAGGCTTGCGTCCAGATTAACTTATTATATTAACTCTGTCAAAACAAACTATGGTAAATTCAACATTCGCTTTGCTGCTGTAAAAGTTTGGAATGACTTGGATGAAAACATCAAATACCTCCCCCTCAAAATGTTCAAAAATGAAGTTAAACTTAACATCTTACAGAAATACTGCCAACATTAATGAGTGTTCATCTGGCACCTAGTAGTTACTTACTATTCAATACTTATTTCCTTTATTTAGCTTTTATATATTTTGCTATAGAATGTTTATGTTAGCTATTAACGTTTTCCATTTATTTATTTATTTATTTATTTATTTATTTATTTATTTATTTATTTATTTTTGCTTTATTGCCAACCACCGTCTTAGTTTTAATCTAATTTAACTTCGCTCAGCTCCATAAGCTTTTTAGTTTTTCTGAGTGTTGTTACCAATATCCTGTTTTAATTCATTTTTTTTTTTGAAGCATTGTATGAAGTCTTTTTCTGGTAATAAAGTTGTGTTGATGTTTTTGTGCTGACCTGCAGGGAAAATGTGGCAAGTAAACTATTTCTTTCCCCCTCCATTTACCAGCACAAACTGGTTCCCTCCGCATTCATTTGTTCCAACCCCGGTATTACCATCCTTCCACGACCTCACCTCGGCACACAAACATCACAAACATGTTTTGCCGCCTATCGCGGAAAAATTTCGAGTGTTGTTTTTTAGTACAATCCAGACCAAACACAATAGCCAATCAACAACGTATTGTTATCTGGCATTACGAGGGGCATTGGAATGCGACTTGTCATGAGTTGTCCTGCCTTGAGGCAGGACATCGGCCCCTTTGAAGATTTGTCCGCTTTGACAAAATTTGCACTTGTCCAACAAGTCGTTCGCACTTGTTTTTGCGATTGTTTGACAAAATGTATCGCGGGTGCAACGCGGACCAATCATATGACAACTGCTTCTTTGTTTTCCTGAATTGTTTGATAAGTTCTAGGTCTCAAAAAACGTATTCGCACTTGTTTTCTGTGACAAGTGACACATAAATGATGAAATCTACCGATTGTTATAAAATTTGTCCGCTAGCGCAAATTGGCCCTAAGCCAAGGCATTTTTAAGATTTTTGTGAGACTTAAAGTTTAATTTCAAGTCTTCATCATTAGTAAACCGTATGAAACTGAATGTTTTACAGTTCTTTATGGAAAATTAATTTTATACGGAGCCGACACAGCCAGACTTGTCGCGACTATGTTGCGCCACATGTTACGGCTCGCTTAACATAAAATTTTTTAACCTTTTGTTTTCGTGGAGTTTTACTGAAATTGGCCGTTTTTATACTACAGACGCGTTACCCGTCTGGACGAGCTTCGGCAAACATTTTGCAAATCGTCCGGTTATCCGTCTCTAGTATAAAGACGGGCAGAAGACGCGTTACCCGTCTAGACGAGCTACTTTTCGAAACGCGTCTTGAACGACGGATTTCGAAAAGTAGCTCATCTAGACGGGTAACGCGTCTTCAGCCCGTCTTTATACTAGAGACGGATAACCGGACGAATTACAAAATATTTGACGAAGCTCGTCCAGACGGGTAACGTGTCTCTAGTATAAAAACGGCCATTGTTTGTTTAGCAGAGCATTGTTACTTTGATAACTAAACAACAGTTAAAACAGTTGTGCCCGCGGAATAAAATTGATTTATCTAATCCATTGAAATTTAGCTAACAATGCATTATTTACGGAGCTTGTATGTTGCGCTAAACATAAAATTAAACCTCCACCTTTCACTCAAATTTTGTATTCGCGAGGTCATTTTGTGAGGCCGAAATAACAATGCTTGGTTTCTTTAACGCGTTGGTCATGAAACTGTTCATCTTTATTTTCAATAAGTAGGAAACTCTGACTACAAAAATAAATTTCAAAAGTTGATTCATGTTATAACAGGTCAATGAAGTACTGATGAGGGAAAGAGGTCAATTTTTATTCGGATGTAATATGTAACATGGGAAAAGCATTGTAATATGTATAAGTAAACATAATTTCCAAAAAAACTCTAGGTTATAATAAAGTGTACAACGACCTAAAAAATAACTTTTTGGTCCTGAAAATGCACCAGAATGCACCTCAGAGCATGCAGATTTTCAATTTTTTTCTGGGGGAGGCCCCCCATACCCCCCCCTGCAGGAGGGGGAAACCCCCTCCCGCACCCTCCCCATGGGCGCCTTTGCCGCCCAGCGCCTCTAGCGCGGCACATTGGTGCTCCAGCTATTTTCCAATTTCCTCCTGATACTTTTTTCCATTTTGAAAACCCTGTGTTTTATCAGGATCTCCAAACATTGAGAAGACAGTTGAAAATATGACGCACAGCGGAGTATTTTTTGTGAAAGTCAACATGTTCGGATATCCAATAACACACTGTCTCAAGTGTTTGATATGTCTTCTCAATTGAAACAAAAACTGAGGAGTAAACAGAGTAGTAAAATTGTAAAAATCTATGCTGATTAAGGCCAGGTATCCAAACCTCCTTCATGGTTGTATTTCTTTGTTTTATTTTGATGAATTATTAATGAGTTTGAGAAGGAGAGATCAAGAATGAACTGGGTGCAATGTACAACATGGCATTATTAATCATCCCTGTCTCCTTTAGGAAAATGAGAGGCTCTTCCAAGAATGGCTATGGAGGAAACACTTGCTTGAGCAAATGAAAAAGGGACTTTCAAAAATAGGTAACAAAAGATCATAAAGCAGTCATCTTTTGCTTCATTTCACAATACTTTACTACATTTTGACCATGTAGCTTTCCAACAAGCGTTGAGTGTTGAATGTCCCAATAAACTGTTGAGGTTAACCTAAGGGGAGTTTTCTTTAACCACTCTAGGGAATTAATTTGATAAACTCAACATTTCTAAATTAGATGACCCATCACTGAAAAAATATTTTAATGCAAAGTTTGTTCACAACAAACTATGTTATATCCAGGATTAGTGAAGGCAGTGTTCAGAACTTCAAAGTTTTTTTTTTCTTCCCTCAGATCCACCTGACAAGCCAAGCAGTGTGACAATATCAGTCGCCTCTGAAGACTCTCTACTTGTTCGTTTTATGGAACCACTTTCTGAAAAAGTTATTGTATCAAAGTACAAAAGTGAGCATACAAACTTATTTTACCTGGTATATAATTGTAATTTATGAAAACAATTATTACATCCATAGACGAGTCAACACACTAGCCTGCCATGCATCAAAATAATCACTGACTAATAGTTTTCCCTCCCATAGTACATATATTTCTGCATTCTTGAGTCTGGCAGGAGGTGTTCTTGAAAATTCATAACTCAGTCAAAATTTTATAGTGTAGAAGAAACATGAAACTTTAAAATACAAAATATTCAGCTTGTTTTGTTAAGGAATTATGCTTTGGCAGTGACCAACATTTAGTGCTAAATTATGGAGTCTACAAATGCAAATTGGGTAGTTTTGAGGTTACAGTGAAAGCCGTCCCCAAAAAGTAAAAATAGAAGATTTGAACCAAACAATATATATATACCATAATGGTTGACTTTCACTGAAAATATTAGAGAAATCAGTGAAGGTCCATAATTTGCCTTATCTTTTGTTATGCCGACAGCCTATTAATCTTTCATTTCTTGGTTCATTGTTTTAGTTCAATGGAGCAAAACCCCGGACTTCAAGTTATTGGAAGGGGAATATGTTCTTCATGATTTAAGGTCGCTAGAGTACACAATATGTAATTTACAAAAGGTAATCATCTCTCTTGGTGTGTTGGTAAACAGTGTTAGCATACAAAACCTTGCTTTGTTTTTGTACATGTTTACTTATAATCAGAAGGTTTCTTTGGTATGGTAAGCTTAATTTGCTCAGCCAAGTTTTTTATTATTATCATAGTAGTATTATTTGTTTCTCTGCAGGGCTCAACACTAACTTTTCAACTTACTAGCCTAGTGGCTAGTGACAACTTAGATGTTACTAGCCAAAAAATTTTTTTACTAGCCAAGCGGTGATGTCTGCACCTTCCTCAGAGGGCCGTTTGCTTTGAGAACTATCGTCTTTGCCTTTCTCTTTTTTATCGCCAGTTAAATATCCTCTGATATCCATCATGCCCGGGATTATGGAATTTTAAGAAAAACCAACAATATTCACATCTGAAACCGCTTGACACAGTCGGCACAGCTTGTGTCACGCTTGACTGGTTTAAACACAGCGAACGAATTTATCATCTCAATGAATTGCGCCGGTTTTAATTTTTGTTCAATGGCCTTGTGTTTTCCTTACATCAAATCTCTCAGGCCGACAGCTCACAAAGGAAAATCCAGAGATTTTCCCGTAAAGACTTTCAGGACTCTGCTTTTCTGTGAGACTTCTTTGGAAAAATATTGAGAGACCGAGACCTGTGTCATAGTAAACACTGTCGAGACTTCTTTACAAACAGGCACCAGGGTAGAAACGTTTCAAAGGCAAAACAACTATCTGAACAATACTGCAAACTGTTGTTGGCGAAATTCAAATGCTAAAAACAGCTGATTTAAATTTGGAAGGATATAAATCTTTCTCTAATTATTTTTGTAGTGGCAAGTTTTGTCAGTATACATATGATGACAAATCACCGATGTATTGTTACGCAAAATGAAATGTTATCCCTTTATAGTTCCGCACGATTTTGCGCATGATTTAATCAGGAGAAGCTCGTGTTTTGTTCTACTAATTTCGAAACAAAAAAGAACATCAATGTGTGCTTTCAGAAAATGCTGTCTTGTTTGTCAAATGCCACGCAACGAAAAGCAAACAGTCTTAAATTTGCATACGTGCTGAACAGCACATGCCCAGTAACATGATATGTCAACAAGAAATTCCGAGAAAAGTGTTAGCGTATGGCTTCCTTGTGAATGACAGAAACTAGTTTGGCCAATTTCATTTTGTTTACTAGCCAAAGTGGCTAGTGGAAATCGAAAACCTACTAGCCAAAACTGAATTTCTACTAGTCTGTGGCTAGTTGGCTACCGTTAGTGTCGAGCCCTGCTCTGCATATTCCAACTAAATAAAGCTTTTGCTTTTTCTAGTCTGTGTTATACTATGTGCGAGTTTGCTGTGGAAATCTCAAAGGCTTTGGTCCGTGGTTAGAATCCAGCCCCCCATGTGCAATGCCATCAAGTACGTCCGTTGTTGTACAAATTGTCAGTATTTTTATCCAATTAATTCTCTTTAGTTTGCTCTTAATCTTAAATCTTGTTACTCTGGAACTTAGCATCATAGGCATGCAGTGTGTACATATTATCCTCTTAATTCGCAAGATTAATGCAACAACAAGACAGACAAATAATATTAGAATAGCAAAAGTCACCAACTAGGTGTCCATTTAAAAAAATTAAAAGAAATGTATCAACTGAGTCAGTTGTATCCATTTTGATTATTAATTGTCATTTAGTAACAAGTAATAATCTTACCAGCCCTCATTAAAGTCGCAAGCAAATGTTGCCTGGGCCAATCAAGTTACCATTAAAAAATAATGATTGATAACTCCAGTAATCCGGAATAATTATTGTGTCTGGATGCTGTAGTTTGTTCTAACATTTTACTTGTGATCAAGTTAGCTTACAGATTGTAAACAAGCAAACTTCTGACCTGAGAGTTAATACAAATCCAATACCAACGTACCCAAAATAGTAACTCTTGCACGCAATCAAGTCAATACGGTATCCATCTTCATTTTGTAATGTGTGGTTCCAGAAAATATCCATGCTCCCCCACAGAAGGAATTGGAAATTCTGGGGGGGGGGGGGGGGGGAGGGGGTCTCCAAGACCCAAAAATTTAAAGCAATGTATGGAGCTAAATTGAAATTTCCAGAGGGGTGGGGGAGGGTCATAGGGCAAATCCCTTCCGTGGGGGGGTATGGATATTTTGCGGAACCACACAATATAACATGATGTGCAAATAAAGCAAACTGTTATGACATGAATTTTTCTCAAGATTTCTTTTATAATTCTGCAGCATGGCATGAGGTGGATGACTCAAAACCTCGTTTCCAAGGGCGATTAAATGTGATAGATGACTTGTTTGGTCGGGTGTGGCAAAGCCATGAGGAGTTCTCGCCAGTTAGACCAGTATTAACACACAGACCACGGAGTAACACATACGGCAATGAGACAGGTGAGAAAGGCACCATAGAAATGTGGCAGGAATTTTTATTTGTGATAAACCAGTTAGAGATTTAGGAGGCAGCGTGGCCTAGTGGTTAGGCCGCTGGACTTGTAATCCGGAGGTCCCGGGTTCAAATCCTCCTCCCTGCCACTACAGTCGACTCCCGATAACTCGAACCCTCGCTAACTCAAACCTCGCGCTAACTCGAACCAAAATCGATTTCCCCTGGATTTCCGTCATACATTTACTGTAATTTTACCCTTGGTAACTCGAACCCTCGATAACTCAAACCTCCCGCTAACTTGAAGCAATTTTCGTTTCCCTCCAGGCCATTTTCCATATAATTTTACCCTCGATAACTCGAACCATGTTTGTCAATACGTGACAAGTCAAAGCAAACAGTGTACTGTAGACCAAAAAGCAGCCGTGTATTAATTCTTTGTCTTTTTTCTTTTTTGCATTACACGAAACGTGTTCAGTCTACTTTTGGTTTAGGTTGATACCGATTCTTTCAAATCCAATGTTAGAAAACTTTCAAGGATAATCGATACTAACAGAGTAGTTGAGAAGCGTTGACCAGGGCGTATTATGACTACACTGTATTTCTCGAAAAAGTAAATCACATGAGCTCGGTAGCAGTAGCCCACATTGTTCTCTTTGAAACCTGCAAAGTTCCCACTACCTGTACTTCTCCTGTTGCTTTGTTTTGCTTCACATTACGTTACGTGCTGATTTATACAGTAATCTCAGGAGTAATGTATTGTTCCATTTTTACTCGACTTCTATACAATTAAATTTGGTTAAAATGTACATTGTATGAATCAAATACAGTGAACACCATTTTTTACATAGTTTCGGTCATTTGTTCTCAACTCTCGATAACTCGAACTCCCGATAACTCGAACCATTTTCAATTTCCCTTGAAGGTTCGAGTTATCGGGAGTCGACTGTAGATGGATTTGTCTTCGGTGGTCCCGAATTCAACTCCTCCACGCTTTGTACATAGCCAACTGGTCAGCCTTCAGCCAGTTGGGATTTTTAACAAGTTTCTGTTTGATTTAAAATATTTGTTTCACTATTTACAGTGTCCTCAATTAGTACAGCCGTGCTAAACACATTGACACTTAAATAAAGTGATTTGATTTGATTTGATTTGATTTTGATGAGGAAACAATAAGTTACATTTTATCATATAACTTTAAAACCCACAGAGTGCATTCCAAGTACACCTTACATCAAAGATATGCCACTATGCCATTCCAACTAGTCACCTGTATGCCAGCTTAGACATGCCAGGTTATACCAAACCTTATGATTGCAGCCAGCATGCTACAAAATGTTTAAAACATGTGACAAAGATCTTAAGTATCACCTACATTAAATGCAGCCTGGCATATAAGTCTTCTCAGTAATCCGGATACACTGCCTGATCTACAAAGTACCTCAGTCATATGTTATAACTCGTATTCCAGAGAAATATACTAAAAGAAGCCGCTTCTTTGTCCATCTTATTTTCTGAAGGGTTTCCAAACAATCACCCCCTCCCCTCCCCAAATAAAAAAATGCATAAAATAATATTCAGATGCCTAGTATTAGGAATAAAACTTCTTAAGTTCACCCAGTTCATTTTCATCATGTGAAATTAAAACAAAGAACTTCAGGCCTAGCATGTTCTTTCTCTACAAGTTCTGAGTAAATTTCTGTGACTGCAGGTAGTGAGAGTGGTGCATCTCCAAGAACAAGTCGGAAAGCAGCAATGAAGAAGAGTCTCACAAAGTACACTAATTTGCTCTTTCATTCCACCACAAAATTTGCCAGACATCTAAAAAGGTACATATAGTATGATTTTTTTTGTATAGTGCCTTCCTTGCAAAGCTGGATGAGTTTTACTCATCTACCATCATTAATTTCTGTTCATAGACGATATACAGTGTATTCTCACAATGTCCCTCTCCACCCATGTGTAAGTAGATACAAATTAAAGAGTACCAGCAAAATGCTGAGGCAACCCGACAAAAGGCTGTGAATGACTTGTGCTTTCCCATTCAGTGGAGTAAAAAAACTTCTGTTTGTTTCACATGACAAAGACTGGAGTATGTTAACCACTAGAAAACAAACATTACCTTTTATTACTACTTTTCCTACAACTTTGCCCTAAAATTTGTGATTGTATGGTGTTGCTTCAAGACTTTTATTTATTTTTTTCCCAGAGGTGTATACCTGGCTTGTCTGTTATTCACTGATGATGACAAGCTTCTTGTAACCTTGGATGAAAATATCCCTATAATTGAAGTGGACGATAACTACCCAAGTACCTTCCTTCAAGACTTCTGTTGGCTAATGAAGGTACGTACCAGAAAGCACTGCTAGTTGATATGGTCACACTCTACTCTTGAAGAGTTCACCCATAAAATAAAACAGACTTGAGCAAAAAAGGGTGAATATATATTTCCAAAGGAACAAACATAAGTGTTGCAGTAGATTTTCTGTAACTTTTTGTCTTTTGGGGATAATGCGAATTAGTATATACTGAAACAGTGGATAGCATTGTTGGCATGCACTGATTGGCTACTCAAACATGGGATATCCTTTGTTATTCACCTCCGAGCAACTCGCGCGCGAAAACTGTAATCATTGACAAGAATGAATGAGTTAAAATAATCAATTTTTGGTTATATTATTTCACTGTTTTAGTATATACTAAAACAACTTTTCACCTCAGTGTCAGTGGCTAGTGGTGGATATTTACCTCTTTGCTTCGGGGCTCGGTAAATACCACCACTAGCCACCTTCACTTCGGTGAATAGTTGTTAACTATTCTGAGAGGTATCCGTAAAATGAGGTTCAACTACCAACCTCCATTGATTTAAAAATGGAATATTTCCCATTTTAGGTTGCATGCACTTGGAAAGATGTGAAGAAGTTAAAGCAGGAAGTTGAGAAAAAGTCATCATCAACATCAGTCCTCTTTAGATGTAAATTGCTCCAAGCTGCTGATTCGCTGCAGGTAAGGGTCTTCAATCACTTCTTTGTCGTACTGTTAGAGCACTTGATAAAAGGTTACACTGCTAATCTTTTCTTTCTAAAGTTGGAACTATAGCAGACAAAGCAAACTTACCAAAACAAAGATTAAAAATAAATCTGATTAAGAAAATATTTCCTCATGCACCTATAAAATGGCAGAGATTGAGCCTTGCTGATGACATACTACAGAGACACTAATTGTCTATTATTGGGTGTGAAACAATCCGTCAGACATCGAATACTTCACTGATATCTACAGATTGCTCTGTGATCAGTTTGATTTGTTTCTGCTAAAACTCTTGCTTTTGTCTCTAATGGGGATCTAAGAGATGTTGACAAGGTTGACACACTTTAGACGGCTTTAAACAATACGCAAGTAAAGAATGTTCATTTGTCACAAGCATGGGACAAAGAGAAAATCTGAGTCCCGACAGGAATCAAACCTATCGCCTCCCAGATACCAGCTGGGTGCACTAAGCTACAAGAGACTCTTGGTGAGCTAAGCCGTTTACTAGGTTCATTTGACATGTGTCCCACATACTGCTAGGATCAGCAATGTCGAAAGCATCATATGTGTAATAAATAATGAAGATGGTAAATTTTGAGTTAATCCACAAGTATTTAATTCATTTTACCATTGCAAATTAAACCTGCCTCATCTGTTCTAGGGTGCTCTTGGCAAGCAAGATCTCGGAAGACTGCATTATAAACCAGTTAAGGATAGGAATGGTTGCACTGTGATTGTTGCTGTAAATTATGTTATTGTAAGTATGTTGAGCTAGTCAAGACAATGAATGGTGTGCCCTAGTAGACTATGTGAAGTAAAACATTATTGTAGGCTTTCTAAGGTAGGGAAAGCATTCGGCATTGTTAAGCATGCACTCTGAAGAAGTCTGGTGTTTGTTGGTTTTTTTTTTCATTGTGTTCTTGGCAAGACACATAGTGCATTTGAATGGGTCAGACCCTCTCTTCACTCAGGTAAAATTTTGTACTCATGTTTGTTCGAGAATCCTGGAATACCTACTGTGTAGTAATTCTTTAGTGCACTAGCCTCCCTCCTAGAGGAAGTAGTAATGCCCCCATACCCTTTATACTGGTAATGATCCCCTGATCCAGGGACACTGAGATACTCAGGCCAACATAGCAATCCTAAATTCTCATCACCATCTACTGGAGTTTCTTCTAAATAGTTAAAGGGAATTTACCACTAGAGATTAAAGTGACAGGTTTTTTTTCTTTCGCCTTGTCTAGCATGCGAGTTCATTTAAGCCGCGTATTATGTCTCTCAAGTGGTTGTCCTTCAACAAACTTCAGAAGAAGGTTCAGACTGCTCCACTACAGGCTGGGTTACATGACGACTTGTTCTCTGCATCAGAGATGCTTGTGTCCTCTGTTCAGGTACGGTAACAAGCCACTACAGCACTAGTTTATTATGTCACATTGAAGAATGATTTCCTTGATTGGGCTCTTCTACTGGCCTTTTACTTGGAGACACAGTGGCCTAATGGTTTAGGTTAGTTTGCTGTACTCTGGGTTGAGCGGCATGACACTTTGCTCTCACAGTGTCTCTAGAGCTCTATTCAGGTGTGTAAATGGGCACTGGCAAATTTAAATTACCTGTCACAGATTTTAGCCAAATTTAGACGTAAGAAAATGGCCACCAAGGGACGGATGTGAGAATTCTAGAAGATTAAAGGAGATATGGAACTGGGTATTTGAAAAACTGTTAGGCTGAGCAGCTTTCAAAGTTAACCACATTTGTTCTTATTTTTTAATCATGACGCCTGGAAGACATATTTCTTTGTAATGAAGCTACGGTTTTGTCATTTAGTTCCATAGAAGAAATTTCTTAGCCAAAAATAAAGCTTCATAGTGAGTATTTGGCAAAACTTAGCATCCCATCCAAGGAGGTGGGCGGGGGAGAGAAGAAATTACTCCTTTACTAAGCCTTCTGCAGTCATTATCGACCATTTTAGAAATTAAATGTTGTGGGGATTTGAAACTGGAAATAATAAGTCAGTGGTATATCCTCTGCCTGTTAGTTATCCCAAGGTCTCTGGATTATTTTGACATATTTTTGCTGAATTAACTTTTGATTCACGTTTGATCTTTTAGGAAAAGATACATTACTATGAAAACAGTAAAAAGAGCCTTGAAAGGTAAGAGTTTGGACGGTAACTGGGCCAGGTAATGGCCAGGGGAAAAATCATTCAAGGAAAAATCATTCCCCGACAAGTAAGGAGTACTGGGGAATATGAGTACCACCAAAAAATGGCCCTGGCAAATAAGGGTCTTGTCAAATAAGTTTCGTGTCAATAAAGAACCTGACAAATAAGGGATCTCTCAAATGAGACTCACGTTGGTGCCAAAGACGTCTTTTCAAATGATGGCCCTGCAAATAAGGCCCTGTCAAATAAGGGCACTGCAAATATGAGTCTTTACATGTCTTGTTATTTAATTTAGGGGCTTATACATTGGTTATCTGAAGCTCCGAACCTTTGTGGATGCTATTCATGTGGTGGTACAAGAGAACTGTCCCAATGTTCTGCCGCATGTCAAAATACGAGATAACCCAAATGTGTCTAGGTAAGAAAAATTAATGTTGGACTTAAATGGAATTTTTTAAGTTTGCTAAATATTATTAATTATAGTTTTTGTTATTTGGTAACTTTTTCTTATTAAGATAATTTTAGTTCGCTTAGCTTGATGTTTTGACTGGGTGAGGGTATTCCAGAATTGCAGTGCAGCGGAAGTCACTTTCAGAGTCAACCTGATTTCCCCTCAGATTGTCAAAATGTCAGTCACCAACAACAGTCGTAAGACGATCTAGTAAAGTTGTATCTGATAGTCGACGCCTTGTGACAAACTGTAATAATTTTGCAAAATTATTTCATTTCAGAGAGGAATGGCAATGGCTTCAAACACTAGACTCCCTTAAAGTGAGTTTTTCTCCCTTTTTCTTGATCACGCCGTCCTGTCTCTTTGTCAATAGATGTCTTATTCATTCATATTTTTTATTGTTGCTTATTTCATGGTAAAGGAGGGCACTCAGGAGCCATCAAAGACTGCACATGAATTTCAAGTGCTGGTGGCCAAAGCAGCCGAGACCTTGATGGAGAAAGTCGGAGTTAGTGAAGAGGTATTCATTCATAAAACAGTGTAGTTTATTACTTCACCTTTTTTCTGTCACTTGTGAGAGGTACAGCAGCTTTAGGGTTAGTGCGTTAGTCTCCAGAGTTCTGGGTTCAACTTTCGCAAGTACGCGCACAGGCTTTTTACCAATTAGACAACAAACTTATTTATAAAAGACTACCCAGAAATGACAAGTAACTATAAAAAAGCTAACCAAGTTGGGTGGCTAATATTATAAATCGAACGTTGATGGTAAAAAAAAAGTTCTTCATACGAGAAAAAAAACAAGCACTATGATTAGAATGTTTTCTGATACCTTGTTTTGTGTTCATGGGCAAGACACTTTACTCCCAGAGTATAAATGGATACCAACAACTGTTGGGCAACCTAACAAAATGCTGAGGCTAGCCTGAGTTGTACTGACATCCCTTCCAGGGGGAGAAACAATGCTCCAAGTCACCTCATGCTACAGAAATTTGCAATTCAATACTTTAAGAGTTTCCACGCTGTCTCACGAGATTTCTTCCTCGCTGTTAGGCGTCAAAACTTCACAGAATATATGACCGGGAGGTAGTGGAACTAGATGAGAATGTGTCATTCATCATTGTGTTCCCGCCCCCTGAGGAGGTGTGCAGTGCACCAGGACAAGTGGACTCTCTCACAAATCAGAAAGGCTACATATCTTTGTCTGTACAGACGTTTGAAATGAGTAAGTAGACATTGGGATCGGTACATTATGCACACTCAGTAGCGTGAAACCGAGAACTAGCAATCGAAATGTTTTAACATAACCCTGTGGCTAATCTATTGGAAACACTGAGCGATAAAACGAGTAATTGACGGTTTTATATTATTCTTTCGCTCCGTAATGAATGAAAGACAGCTTGTGCTGAATTCCCGAAGGCCTTTTATCAATCAAAACTAATGTGCCGAGCTAATAATACAATAATGCAATATTACTCTCGAATTAAAGAAGGCTCAAAACAATATAGTTTACTAAGGTCGAAAAACACTTGAACGTTGATACTAAACCAAATGGGAAGAATGGTTAAAAATTGGGAAGGTTAAAACGGATTGCATTTTTTTTAAGATAAGCTACCATAACATAAGCTTTTTGCGAGTAAGCGCGGTGGCCGTTATTGTGTCGTTATTTAATGATATCATTTCTTCTTTTATAGTTCACATGTATACATACCAGCAAGAATTTATTTGTCATTATTCTCGTCTCTCGTCTGTTCTGGATATGGACTCTGTCATCTCGCAGCAGTCGCTCAGGGAGGTACAGTTCTTTGGTTTTCTGCTCTGCAACTGGACATGGAAATTCGTTTTAAAAAGCATGTCATACAAAAAGACTTTGAAACTTTTTCTTATGGCTCTCAAAAACTACAAAATGACAAATACAAAGTTAAAATGAATGAACAAAAAGGATTAAGAAAAAGTTAACGACCGTTAGGAGAGTCCTTGTATAATTTTTGCAAGACTCGTGTTTTCATTCGCAAGTCAATTGAACATAATTTGTTATTTTTTCCATCTTCCAACAAGGCATTCTCATCACCCGAGGTACAGTTAGCAAAGGCACGACAAGAAGAGTTGCTGGATTTCCAGCGGGTAAGTTAACTGCAAAATATGTTTTGTAGTCACTGTAACCAAAAACAAAAGTGAAGCAAAAACAGGCTGCCAGTGCCAAGCATGGGAAAACACGCGTCGGCCAAGTCACGTGGGGTTTAGCCCTCCACCTGATTGGTTGAATGATTGTCGTAAAACCAAAACCAAAGCAAATATGTCAGTTCTCAGCGGTTTGACATACAAACGAGGTGAAAAGGTCATTTTGCATTGTTTTAACCGATGTACTGACCCCTTTCGCTTCGTTCGCATTCCTTCTTAACAAAAGGATATATTATCGCAGGCTCAACTGTGAGAACCAATCGGAACTCAAAACGGCAATATGCTTAAGTCAACGCGTGAACTTTCCCACTAGAAAGCTCTATGGTACCTAATGAATTATATGACATATTTTCAAAGGAACTGGACGAGACGTGGCAAGGAATGCGTTGGATATTGGATGCTCTTCATTATGCCAGGGATCGTCAAATCCGGGGTGGAATACCGCTGGTCGAGGTGTTCGAATACTCTGTTTCTCATCCTGATGGTCAGTGCTGTGTTTGTTCGTCAGATTTGAAAGGAAAAGTCCTCTGCAATGGACACAGTGAGTGAAAATCTTTTTCAGCTTGTATTTGTTGAGTTCAGGTGTTGGACATTTGCGAACGGCCATACAAGACTAGTACAGTAACTAATACCAATAAAAGATTGCAGATTCAGAAGGAACCCGTTGTGAATTATAGACGTCCACGTTCACGCTACCAAACCAAACACAGCGGCCTCTGAATGGTATATACGCTCATTTTGTGATTTGTCTTTCGTCAGGCTCTTCATCCAACAATAGTCCTAGAGAGGGTGTGGTCCAAATTCACACTGCAGGAGAGACCAGTCTACCGCCTGGAGCCACAGTAACGGTACGACGAACATCTATTGATAATCAAAACAAACAGCTAATTCTTGATGGTTGTCCAATCTAGTTGGAAATATATTTTGTCCCATATCAGCACTATACCAGGGAACTTTATTTACCGTAAATGCCTTTTTTCCTGATCAGAAAGAAACTTTTCTGTTTGCTCGCTTGTTTCGGTGCTGATCTAGACCATCTGCCAGTTTGGATTTCCACGCGAAAGAGACCCTGGGCTACCTCGCTGTTAAACTAACTGTTTTGTGTTGTATTTCTTTATTTTTTTTATTTAGCTTCATATAACGCCCAGCACAAGAGCGGGTGAAGTCGTGAAGATGGTTGTACAACAACTTCACAAGAAATGCCAAGATAGGGACAAATCTGCGCGATGGCACAATCTCTCTGAGCAGAAAATTAAAGACTTGTGTTTAGTGGCAGTAATCGGCGGACAAGAAAAGTGTTTTAGAGACGATTTTAAGCCGCTACAACTTCAAAATCCGTGGAGACGAGGAAAGCTTTACCTCAGGTTGCGCTCAGAAGCTTTGGCTGCGTCTTCTTCGGGTTATTTTACAAGTGTGTGACAAAAGTAAATTCTTCGTCATGTCACCGTCGAAATAGACTTGACTCCGAACAAAGGTGATCAACATTTTTACGTCGAAACCAAGTTAAACGTGCAGGCCACGAGAAGGGAGAAATTGTTTTGATGCGTTAACAAATTCTCCCAGCTGGTACTAGAAGAAATCCATTTAAACCAGCTAGGAGAATTTGTGCAGTACTGACAGCAGGGTAAACGGTTGGAAAAAGGAAAATACGACAAGCCAAAGCTGCGTATTATACTTCGCAACCAAGCCGAAGTTAACAGTTTTGCTGAGGGTGGTTGAAATCGTTGACTCATAGAAGGAAACAGGATTTGCAAACTAGTATAGCAAGGTTTTTTTCGTTATTTCTGGAAGCGTGGAAGGAGATTTTCCCACAAAACTGAGAAGGCACCTGGAGTGAAGGGATTCTGGAAATTACGCGAAGCAAATAGCTTGGAAGAGGTCTGACATGTCGATTAAGCTGCAGGTCAGGCCTCTCAAATTTTAAGTTGTATCACTTTAAATTTACTGTAACACGCATTCACATTCTTTTCTGAAACACGATGGGTGAATCCGTCGTGGAAATAGCAACAAATTTTATTATGTGTAAGTAAGAAGATATTAGGTAGATAATAAATGGAATCTATTTAAGAGGCAAAAACCGAATATATGATACAGATATGTTATTGTACATAGCTGAAGGTCGTGAAAGTCAAAAAGAATATTCAGTTGGTTTTTAGTGTATAAATAAGTATTTAATTTCTTTTTCATATTAATTTAATGTTAGGTGACCATAACCATCAGAAGTGTACTTGGTAGATTTGTCTTTGGTCGAAGAACTACTTGTAGCTTAGAGGGCACAGTATTTCAAATGAAACAAAAGGCCTTGTAAGTTTGGCTTTGCTTTAGACAATCAATGTATATAACTGGTTAAAAAGTCATGCTTCAGCAAATCAAATGAAAACAACTGCTTTTTAGCAAATCAGAGTGTCCAAAGTAAAAGTAACGTGCTATTTTCAGCCAGTTAGGAGCAAGCTAAAACCAATCGTGACTTGGCTTTCGCGCATTTTCCCGCGCATGCCGCCGTTTGCATGTTTTTGCTTGAGTTGTGATTGGTTCGTTGCGTTTTTTTTCTTTTGTGATTGGCCAGATGTTATAGCTTTGGCAGTCGTGTAAAAACAATTACCATAGGCCCGGTTATTGTTCGCTTATACTATAATTTGTTTGTTCCTGCGTATGAAAATAGCTTAGTTCGACCTTGCTAAGTTACACGTGAAAAAGAAGGGCTGGCTCCCTTATTAATGACGAATATTTATTAGCCGGTTTTACATCGAAATATTTTTAGCAACGCACTGGGATGTTTACAAAAATGATTAGTGTTCTAATGAATGACCGGTAAAAGGGAACAAGTGAACCTCAATAGCCTTGGGCTATCATTTGGAAGAGTTTACTTTAAGTGGGGATGGTATTTTTTGTAACCCAGCCGAACTGGTACCGGAAAATAATCGCATATTGACCAGAAGAAGTCGCGTTTTTAGAAAAACAATAAAGAATTTACAGGCTACAGGAGTTTGCATTGCGTCATTTACAAGTGTGAATAAACTTGTGTTCTTGTTTACTTCTAACTTATTCTAAGCTTATTTACGTTTGGATCATTTGAGGTTGTTACTTTAGACTGATAGAATGGACTGTCGTATTTTTTCTGTTCATAGGCTACTAGCGACACTTTCTTTTCCATAGAAATTTTAAAATTGGACTTTGCGTGTATATTTGAACATCAACGTACATAAAGAACACTGCGAGTGATCACAAAGTACTTCACGCGAGACATAAATTAATCGTGCTTGCAGAAAGGGTTTTTTTCAGTTTGTGTTAGTTATTTTTAGACAAAATTGGTGTCCATCGAAAAAATTAACAATATTTGTTGGATTGTACAGCGCGGTGAAATGTTGATGTATAATTCCAGGATAATTGCAAAGAAATAAACAGAGGTAATTTATTTCTCAAATGATTGTGTTTTCCTCTTTGTGTGTTGTTCGTGGGAAAGAAAAATATCAACGAAACAGACTAAATTGCTCAACTTGAACAGTTACTCTGCTCTGTGGGCAAAACCGAGTGCTGTTGGCAGAAGCTGTATATGGATCCTCTCGAAGCCGTGCGTGACGGTGAACGTTACAGGCCGTTACGCCATCTTTTGGGGATTCAACAACGGATGAAGTGAAGTAGACCAGATACCAAATGACTCAACGAGTTTGCTGTATAAAGTAGAACAAATTGCGATGCCCTGAACGGTTTACTGAAGTGCCAAAGAAATGTTTTGCACACGAAGTTGATTTAAGTGTTTGCTCGATGTCCTGGGCGACATGGATCAATAGCAGTAGAGTATTTTGGCAGTTTTGAAAATTTGGTCCCGTTCTGGGGCAACAACATTATTTGGGTTATATTTTTAAATTTTATATATTTTGGAGGCTGTAAATGACGGTTTCATCTACACCTCCCCGTTTATTTTATTAGCTTTTGGGAAATGCAAATAAATATAATGAACGTGCGGGGAACTCTGGCGGATTGGTAGTTTGCATGTGTTGCTTGCCTACAAATCTCCTATGTGTTCGTACCCAGATTCCCCGTAAAGTTTCGCATCATTGAAAGAGAACTACAACAGAACAAACAACACTGACAACACTGGAGTTTTCTGGTCTGTTTGAGCAGGTTTGAAATGACTGCCTCCCTCGCTGTGGAAAGAAGTTGTTTCACTCTTGATTATTTTAAATTCTGCTGAAGACAAAGAGATTTAAACTGTAAGTAATTGTTTTCTTGCACTTGATGCGATGACTGTTTTGTATAGTGTTAAAAGGGCTCATCCTCGGTGTAAGAACCTGTGAAACTCACCAGTGACGTAAAACAAAGAACGAACAATACAACAAAGAGCTGGCAAAACAAAGCTGGAGAAGGAAAACAATAGCTCCAAAACAAAGAAAAATATCACAGGTTCTTACACCGAGGTAAACCCGTTAAAAGTTCTTACAAGCTATTTCCACCGGCATATTTGAACTCTAGGATTGTGCATTTTGTTGTTAATTCTGCCTGATCGAACATGTTTAAGCGTACTTAATTGCTGTAAATCCAATCTGTCGATCTAAGCTAGCTTGAGCCGAGCTTGGTACAAGTAGTTTAAGTTTCATCGGTTGGTGATTGAAGGGCTAAAAAAGGTTAAGCTGACTGTTACCAGAGCAGTTTAACTTACTAGTATTTCTGTTCTGTGCCACTTTTATGATAACACAAATAAATATGGCGAAACAGGATCAGTAGCGTTGAGCCATTTTAGCAAAATAATGCTTTCATAAAAAGGCAACTTACCAGACGTTTGTGTAACAATCGAGTCATACAACAAGGGTGTAAATTTGTTACAACTTTTGAACTTAGCATACATGTATGAAGCAAGAATCAACTCGTTGCTCTTGCATATGGCTGTTCTTTTGTGCACCATGATTGGTTGAGTGGATCTCATGAAACCATAGTTACGCTTTCGATGAATGTTTGGTTCCAGAAATTATCCATACCTCCCCCAAGCAAGGGATTTTTCCTTAGCCCCCACCCCTCTGGAAATTCCAATTATGCTTCATACACTTCCTTAAAGGTTTTGGCCTTTAAGATTCCCTCCACCCCCAGGAATTTCCAGTCCCTTCTGTGGGGGAGTATGGACATTTTCTGGAATCACACAAATGTCAGTTCGAACTATCTGACATCCTTCCATTGCTGGGAAGGATGTCAGATTGTTCGAAATGTTTTTTCACTGCTTCAAACGCTAATTTCCCACTGATCTTCCATGATCGCCTCTGTGTTTATTTTTTACCTGGTATTCATCGAAAGCATAACTATGGTTTCACAAGATCCACTCTCGAGAGACCAATCACAGGGCACGAAAGAATGGCCATCTGCAAGAGCCAGCTAGCTAGAGGCTATTATTGAAAGCTTACCAGTTGTTTCGTACCCACGGCCAGTTTGTACTGAGACGATTCGTACCCAAATGCAGACAATTCGCATCCAACTCGGTTGGTTCATACCTGATCCTCTGGACGATTCATACCATCAACATTCATAACAAAAAGCATTTTTGAGAATGATTAAAGATCAAGATCAACTGAAGTTACCTTGAATAATTTGCCGCAACAACCACATAAAGTCACCTCAAGTGTCACTGGCTTATAAACCCTCAAATGTTTGGTCAAAAAACATGTTGGGTGAATATTACTGACAGACAAAAAATATGCTACATTGTTGTGTGACAAGTTATAAGAGGAAATATGTTTTTGTAAACAACAGAAGGAAAGCAACTTCAAAATAATTAATGCAAGTCCACAGATGAGACTGCCACAGAAACATTGGAGTTAATTATTCCGAGGCTCACCTGTGGGTCATACACGCAATCTGGCAGAGAGTCTGGTGCGGAAGTGCCAAGATAGTGAGCCTGCAACGATCTCTGTAAATTTTTCATTTCTGCTTTGCCTGAGCAAAGTGAAATACCATAGGCCGAAAAGCCCGAAAGGTGAGGAAACTGTCAATTCATTATGTTTGATGAGATCCCCATGGAGTCGGTAATTTGCCGTGCGTTTTCAGAATCTCAACAGTTCAACAATATGGATTCAGTAGGAGAGTTTAGCTCGCGTATTTCTAGTCTGCTTGGGGTTAATTTTTAAATTGAAAAAGGAGCTAGACTACGAGCAGCCCCTATTTTTTCGCAGTCCGTCGAGCGTGAAGCGAAAAAAAAAAAGAGCGCGCGAAAATTGGGGACGAGGCGAGCGGAAGCGAAGCGCGAAAAAATGAGGGACTACCCGCTTAGCCACAGCTTTTGAATTATGCGTTGCTCTCACAACGCAAAAATATGATTGGCTAACGCTTGGAGCATTGACAACAGGACGTCAACACTCGCGTATCAATCTACTATACAATGGCGGTTGAACTCCAGGAATTTTTATTTCGGTTTCCCAAAATAGAATCCTTAAAACCGGAACAGAAAGAGGCATTAGAATTTCTTTTCTCGGGTCGTGATGTCCTGGCCATT
This sequence comes from Meandrina meandrites, assembly GCA_963693305.1. NCBI lineage: Eukaryota > Metazoa > Cnidaria > Anthozoa > Scleractinia > Meandrinidae > Meandrina > Meandrina meandrites. The sequence continues at coordinate 16,486,441 of OY855912.1, read as the reverse complement.
CTACCAACCGGGTTTGGTAAAAGTCTAATTTATCAAGTGTTTTGGCAGGTAAAGCTGCCTTCAAATCCGAAGAATATGCGATCGAGCGTCGCGCCTTTGGTTTCTCGATCGTTTCCTTTCCTGGGGAAGCCGTTCTCGTCGCTTTACTGGAATGAATGTGGCGAAACAGAATGTGGCGAAACATACATTCGCTAAAACCTTTCAAATGCTGTTGGCGAGAATTGAAGGGAACTTGCAGTAGGATCTCGATCTGAAAACCCTGTAATCGAATTAAACACATCAATTCCAGGGCGTTTCTTATCTTTGTTGCACACTTTGCACTTCTCAGCTTGAAACACCAGTTGCTTTCACTATAGTTAAAACCAAGTGCGGATGCTAAATCCGCCAGTCGGCATTTCGCAACTCCTGTTTGGGAATTTCGTGCAAGTTCTCCGTAGAAACTCTGCGGCTGAAAACACCGTAAAAACTTTCAAAATTACAACGGTATATGCGACAAAAATTGTTGCAAGATGGCTCCTTCAAAGGTTTTCCTTTTAGCGATTTTTTCGGTGTTTCTGTCAAAGACATCTTCCACATTGCATGTTTTTGTCTTGCATTCTGTGATTTCTGTCGTCTGTCTCAACCCACAAGTCGCAACTTGAGACATCTCCAGGGGAATCGACGACAGAAAAAAGGAAATTAGATTTGAAATTGATACCAAAAATCACTCAGCCGTGAGCGGTCAAAAGCTGTGGCTAAGCGGGTAGTCCCTCATTTTTTTGCGCTTCGCTTCCGCTCGCCTCATCCCCAATTTTCGCGCGCTCTTTTTTTTGCTTCACGCTCGACGGACTGCGAAAAAATAGGGGCTGCTCGTAGTCTAAAAAGGAGCAGGGTTTGAGATTGTGTTTTCCTCTTCCAAGCGAGTGATGGAGAAGGAGTTCAAAACATATTGTCATCGCGCTGTCAAATATCAAACTTCCGGTGAAATTTAATTGGCTTATCTTATTCCTGCGGTTTGCGGGGTGGGAATGAAAAATTACAGAGATTGTTGCAGGCTCACTTTCTCGTGGCTTCGCCGCTCATGTGACATGTCTTTGCCACTCGCACATGTGACCCAAAGGTGAGCCTGCTCACAGGCTACATTGGGAACTTTGGGGTTGACACATATTCTCATTGGCTTATAATATTTAGCGGCCTTTTTTGTGGATAACTTATGTGTGTTATTTCAATTTTTTTGGAAATAATATAAACTAGAGATCATTGATTTGGCTTGAAAAAATTGCCTCTTGAAGGGCTATGGTAGCCTAAAGTTTTAATTCGTTATTAAAACAAATTTGATTCCCTTCTCAGGAAAACATGGCACAGGAAGTCAGCAGACAAGGAGATTTGAGCTTACGTATTTTCCAGAAATGGAAGGACACAAATATCGGTGTTGTTGTAGCGCCAGTGCTTGCTTTTGTCATGGAATACCCAATTGCTACCCTGTTCATTACAGTCTTCGCTGGACTGTCAGCTTTGCCTATTGTGTTGTTCATTTCATTTGTGTTATACAGCTTCTTCTTCACGATACTTGGATTTGCAATGGTGGAAGGAACGCTACTGATGATTGCTGTTTCTCTGCTTAGTGGCATCATATTTTTTGTCATTTTTGTATCAATCTGCATAACAGCACTGCTTATTCTTACCTGGAGTTCTGCTGCTGCTGGTTACAGCTTGGCCCAAAAGTTGCAAAGGGTTCTTCGTTACTTTTTTCCATCATTGAATGTAATTTTGGAGAACTATTCAGCAATGGCACAGTCAAGATCAGACTAAAACATGGACACATTCTATGTCAGCATGATTTTTAAAACCTAAATTTTAGAAAATATAATAACTGAAATTTTCTTTAATGTAATGACCATGAAACTTGGTCACTTATGATAATATTATAACTGTGTTATATGTAGATTACAGAGCCGGGTTGTTCAAAGCATGATTAATTAAGCTAATCCAGGATAAGCGTGAATTTTGATTTCAGTTGTTTAACTTTTCAGTGAGGTTTTCCGTTTATATTTTTTCCCCTCCAGTTTTCGACATCAACTAATCTCAATCTTCACACACAAAAGCAATAAAGACACTATTATACAAGAGACATTGAACTCTCGATTAACTTTTAATCCTGGGTTAGCATTAATCGGCTTTCGAACAACCCAGCCCAGATGTTAAGTTAAGGGTAGCCCTTATGGAAATTTTTGTTATAAGGTATTCCTAAAGAGCAGTGTGGCTAAGGGGGGCAGTTTTATTTTCGTGGTCAGGGGAGACCATTAAGTTCCCTTTTTAATTTAAAACAAAACATGCTGAGAGTACAGTGTTTTACAAATTCTTGCACAATGCTGCAAGAGGTCTCAAGGAAAAAGAGATGGGTCATGTGCAAATGTGAAACTAAAAAGAAAACAACACAAGTTCCAAACTCCACCATAATAGATTGTTGGCATCAAAAAATAATATTGATGTTTATCTTGGAAAGATTGATGGTGTGTGTAAAGCTGGCTTGGTAGAAATAATTATGCAAATTATATTCATTAGCAACACGAGCTCTTGAGAAAAAAAATTCGAAGTTTTCAATCCATGACCTTTTGCTATCACTATTACTGATGCTTATTTTATCTTATTCATATATCTGAAAGAAATATTTCTCTTAGAACACAGCTCACCCCAAACATACTAGAGAAAACTTATGGCTTCAAAAATATACCAATTTGAAGACCTGTCAACAGCCACAAAAAGTGGGTTAGGAAACAATGTATTTTGTGGAGTACATTAATTTTTATCAAGGCTTATTTAAAGTTGTAATAATTGTTGTTGATATATTTTACTCACCCACAAGATCAGTAGACTTGTTTATTTATTAATTGGAGCAATACAGTGCTGTATTTCCTAAATTTCATACTGTTACTATGGTGTAATTGATGTACTGTAACTGGTATTTTTATTTAATAACTCTATATTATTAGCAAAACTGTGGACATCTTGAAAGGGAAATAATAATAAATTATAATTCAGTCCCAAGTCTTAGTGTTGCTGAAATATTATAAGTTCACATGTATAATTTGTTGCATGGTTATGTTATGGTTCAATTTTATTCTCGGTTCAAATTGTATTTTCCTTACCCAACTCATTTCCCAAAATCATAGGAAAATAAAATTTGAACCAAAATTGAACCACAACAGTTACACTACTCTCTGGGTTAACATGTTTCCTCCAGTATAATTTTGCCCTGGGTGGAACAGCCAGGACATTAACTTGTCTATAAGGATTGATCTCCCCAGAAAATTCAATTGTCAATGTTCTACACCCCCTAACCAAGGAAACAGGAGATGGCTGCATCACGATCAATTAGCTGATCATGCACTACATAATTTTGCACTGTTCAAAACACAACCAGTAAATTATTCCGAGGTAAATTATTTATGGGGAGGAAACTTCACCCTGAGATTCAAACCCTTACCATTGAATAAATCATAAATTTTGACAGAAAACGGACACCTTTAATCACATACCTTCCTTTTTACTTGAGTGCCCGTTCAAATACTTAAATGAATCAGCCATTTGGAGCACCTGCTTGAGATATTGTGAAAGGTTCTCTTAAATACCTAAATGATACCTTCCCTACCCTCTTGGATTCTTCAACTCATGAAATGATCTCCTTTTATATACCTCCAGCCTGAAATAGGGGTCGCTTTCAGGCAAAGCCTGCCCATAGAGTTCACTACAGGGAGTACTCCCCCATCTTCAATCCAGTGGTCCGGGATTTTTCTTAGGAGGAGCTACACATCCATGATTTTTCTTAGTGGGGGGGGGGGGGGGGGGGGTGCACACCCCCTGCACCGTCCCCCTAGATTGGCCCGCGACTTCACTCACTTTCAAATTCAAACCCATTACATGTAATATATCAAACACAACAGAGTGAAAGACACAAACCTTTTTATCGCATAATTTTTCAAACACCAAGAACAGAGTTAATATGATGCACAGTGGAGTATAATTTTTGATGAAATTCAAGTGTTTTATGTCTTCTCAATCAAAGCTAAATTCCATTGTTTTAACTTGAATTATCAATGAATTTCAGAACTGACATCATTGCCTAAGAATACAGGTGGTATAGTACCTCATGGTTAGTATGTTGAACTCTGGAATCAGACATACGAATCTGAAGTGTCCTTGTGAAGAATGCTTCTTTGACAACCTTAAAAAAAATCGAAATCCAGGAAACTATCAAGATACCTCTTCTCAACTGGCCCAAAACAAAGTTAAAAATAGAGTTCTGCCAAGTGGTCCACAAAAAATTCCCTCCAAGATCAGGCAAAATAAGAGCAAAACACGTAATTAAATTAAACACCTTCCTTCGTGTCCCAGAGATTGGTGACCTGTATGGGAGACTGGGTGATTTGGTCTGCATTTGGGAGACTCCCAATTGGCATGGATGCTTGGGTATTAAATGAGACACTACCTTTATAGCACTGCAATGCTGTACTTTTTTCCAGGTGTGCTTGTTTGTTGCTGTTGTTTTGGGGTTTTTTTTTCACATCTTTTCCCCTACCACACACAGAATGGGCAAAATTTTGAACTGTGAGTTCCATGACCCATACACACTTTTACCTTGATTCCTTACCTTAGAAAAAGACAACATCACTAATGAAATGATACAGTTTACTCTAACACATGGCCTCATATCAAACTGAGTTACTTTACAAGTGCTACAAGAATCAAAAATATCTTTTTATATCTAAAAATAACTTTTGACAGAAGAAATTTAATCACCAACCCCAAAGCACTGGAGAACTGAGGAAACTGTCACTTAAATAATCATTACAGTCAAACCGGATGTTCTTTTGATGGGAACTCTGCAATGTTGTGGCGCAATGTTCCAATATTGATGGGCAGTTTGCTCTACGTAACTTGCAACTTTCAATTCAAATTTGCTCGAGCAAGTTGCAAAGTTCCGGTTTTCATTTTCCCCGTATAGAACGTAACAATTCCACCTCTCTTTCAAAGAAATAGGAAATAGTTGCCCTTTGGTCAAATATTTATCAACAGACGACAAGAACTTAGCAACAGGTTTAGTTCAAATTGCCAAACTGGGAAACCGGAACTTGCTAAAGCAAGTTTGAATTGAAAGTTGCAAGTTGCGTCAAGCAAACTTCCCAGTTTGGCGATTTAACTAAACCTGTCGCTAATTTCTTGTCGTCTGTTGATAAATAGTTGACCATAGGGCAACTATTTCCTATTTCTTTGAAAGAGAGGTGGGATTATTACCTTCAATACGGGAATATCGAAAACCGGAACTTGGCAACTTGCTCGAGCAAATTTGAATTGAATGTTGCAAGTTGTGTCAAGCAAACTGCCCATCAATATTGGAACATTGCGCCACAACATTGCAGAGTTCCCATCAAAAGAACATCCGGTTTGACTGTAACAGGTGTTTATAATTAATGAACTGGAATGTGAAAAGATAAATCACAAAAGGCATATTTATTTTAATATTAAACAACAAAAAACTGCACCGCAAGACTTGATTATCGTGGCATTTAAAGCACAGACCATGTTGCACAAGCTATAAATTTTTTACCACTGTTTGATATGAACTAATATTATTAATTGAAATAACACTTTATTTACAATCATCCAAAACCTCACAAATTCTTCTGGAATATCTGTGTTAATCAAAGACAACTTTTACACACAATATGTATTGTAAAATAGTCACATTGAAATTATTTTGATATACATCATGGTCACTTAATTGGGAGAAAGAAAAGAAAATATTATATAATAAGTAGAAATGTATTTGATATTTGACCCAACATCTAAGAACACTACATTAAGAGACAGTCTCTTAAAAACATGTTCTTACTTAGGGTGACACTTACACTTTTAATTCTTCACACTTGCATTGAACTGTAAAGTACACTTCCTAAATCAATAAATTTCTAATACTATTAGGAACTACCTAGCATACACTTCTTGCTATTATTAACTGTTCTAGATTCTTAAAACCTAAGAAGCTTTTGTCATAAAAAGTCAACAAGCCGTCCCATTACTACTAATCAATTTATTTCTTTGAATTATAATTATAATAAATCATTATAATTAATTTTGGTTAATATACTGACACGCACTGAATCACCAGCTCCCAATGATACTTCATTATACATGACAACTTTCTCCTTTGAAAGCTGCTTCAAACATAACAGTACATTTAATGATAAAATGGCCATTTAATGACAAAATGCCACATGATCTCACAGGGCTTTCAATAAGACCCTGCACCCACCAGAGCTGCAGTGGGTACTCTGCCATGGATCACTGGCCAAAATTCATGCACCCCTCAAGATAGGGAGAAGATGTTTTCACCTTCTTATGCTTTTCCACTGGTGCCACAAAAAGGTCACCACCTTCAAATCCTGTTGAAAGCCTTTAAAAACTGTACGTGTTTAGTCTGCTTTGGAAAATTGTAATCACTTAATTTCTTTGTCTGTCACTCAAAACTAATGAAATAGCAGAAGATTAAAGAAAAGTGGAAGAATGGGATAAATTTAAGACTGCTAATAGAAAGCTCTTACAGATCTTTTGTCTTTCTAGATGGGACCTAATTCAATCTCAAAATTATGTGCCTGTAAATATTACTTTATCTTGTAAACAAGCCACTGCTTGGCAGTAAGTAACAAATTACATTTTTCAGGATTGAACCTTTGTGGACATCACCACACATGACATGACTTAGCTGAGCTAAACATCTTGATGGATAAAAGATTATCTTCCGCTTTCCTATAATCATGATAGTCTTTACCTGTGTACATATTGCAATAACATTCAGTCACCAAAATTTTTTGAGACTTCTGTGCATGTCTCAGCTCATGGAGGGAAGCTTCATAAGTTATAATATCCAAGCTTTTATCAAACTTGTTATTGTTATTTTATCAAACAACTGGTCAAAACCAGCATAAATGTTGATTGGCCCTTTCGTTTGTGACAATCATCACAGACTATGTTATGTATTAATACTGACTAAATATAATAGAAAAATTCACAACCTAAACAATACTAACCTACACATATCAACCAGAATATTTTCAAATTACTCTAAGATATAGGTAAAAAAGTTGTTTCTTTGGCAGTCCACAAGAGTGCTTGTCATTATGTATGCTTTAGCAATTCAGTTTTCTTATCTAAATAAACATTCTTATAAACACAACCAAACAAATTGGAATGCCATAACCTTGCTGCTGCCTAACTACTGATTTAGGCACATGAACAGCAACTTCTGTCACTTCTGTTTTTTTCTTGTAGTTTCTTCTACCCCAGCATAATACCATTTTTAAATTGCAATATCTTGAACACATACATTGTATGACATTGTTCTTTGAGCTTTTGAGTTATTGCAGCATCAGTGACTTCAAATTGTCCTGTAATATAGTATCCTTCACTGCATGGAAAACAAACTTGATATTTTCTGTGTCGATGGCCGTCGTAAAATGATGAAAGAGAGCTTTAGACCTCTCTCGTCGCTTGCTATCAAACATCTGTAAAATAAAGTTCTGCACATCTTCCAGCTTTCGTGGATCACCCTGAAAAGCTGGGAAGTAGTCCTTTATGTTTGCATATTTGATCTTTTCCATTAAAAGATCTGTCTTGTTGAGAAAAAGGATGATTGACACATTGGCAAAGAATTTGTTGTTGACTATTGTCTCAAAGATGTTGCATGACTCCACAAGACGATTTGTTGTTCTATCTTCCATTAGAACTTGGTCATAAGCACTTGAGGACACTAGGAAAAGAATGGATGTGACCTCGTCAAAGCACTGAAACCACTTGGCTCTTTGAGATCTCTGGCCACCAACATCAACCATTTTGAATGGGATTCCCTTGATGATGAACTCGTGTTCTACAATACCCTTTGTTGCTTTTCTTGCATGCAGTACATCCTGCTTTGTTGGCAAATAATCCTTTAGTGAAGGAGAGAAAATAAACTCTTCTTAGATGCAAGTGGGTGACATGCTGGACTAATGGTTAGCACCTTGCACTCTAAATTTGAAAGTATCCTAGCTTAAAGGGATGGCTGAGTTCATTGTGTTGTGTTCTTGGCTTCATCACTGTGTTTCTGGGTTGTCTAGAGTGACTCTCTTCACCCAGGGCCCAGTTGTTCAAAATTATCATGGATAACACTATCCACCAGATTTAAAACGCTATCAAGTGGATAGCGTAGTACATTTTCATAACACTTGCCTGCTGGATAGCGATTTATCTGGTGGATGGTGTTATCCACCATTAGAACAACTGGAGCCATTAGTATAAATGACTTCCAGTGACGCAAAATTCTGAGGTAACCTGCGATGGACTAGCATCCCATCTAAGTCAGTAGCAATGTGCCTAATCATTTCAAGCTAAAGAAACTGGCATAGACTGCTGCAGAATGGGAAACTTTCGCCAAAGTGAACATTTCAGTACTTAGAGAATACAGTTGAACCTCTAAATTTTGACTCAGGTGTCTCAAAACTCCCTACTTTCTCAGACTCATTCCATTTCCCTCGGATTTACTTTTCAGTTATTTTCTGTTGGCTACCTTGAACTGCCTCGTCTGTAATAGACCTTTTTCGCTTGGGTGTTTTGTTGCCCCATTACAGACCATGTGATGATACTCTTGAGAATTCTTGCTTTTAAATTTTCAAATAGTCGCGTGTATATGAATGAAAAAATTTTATGTGGATAAAAGAAAAATTCTCTAGAGAAAATCATGTGGTCTGTAATGGGAAAACAAACTGCCCAAACAAAAAAGGTCTATTTATCTGAAGAGTTTGAGATAGCTGGGTTCAACTGACATAAAGGTCAAGTCTGCGTTTGGGCCTAGTGGTTCATCAGGGTGGAGCTTATCCAAGTTTCTGTAGTATTACTTAGCAACTAGATGTATTTCTACTCCTCCTTGGATGGAATGCTTCTCCACGGCAGGATTACCCCAAGCATTAAATTTATTGGTACCCATTTATACACCTTGGTAATATGACACACTATAAGAGCGTCTTGCCTAAGGGCATAGAACACAGTGATCCAGGAAGGGCTCGAAACTGGACCACTCAATGACTCCAGCACACTAACCATTAGGCCACTACGTCTCCCAACTGTTGATGACAAAAAATGCCCATTCCTTTAACATTATTATATTGTAATCAGCAGTGGCAATAGTTCAACAGCACTATGATGTAAGTCATCATCAATGTCATCAGTAAGAAGACATTAAACTAACTTCGATTTTAAAATAGATGGTCATTCTCAAAAGAGGAATTCAACTTACTAACACAATTGACTTTTTAACAGAGGACATTGAGAGGAGTAAGCCTGTTTATATTTGAGCCAAGGTTCTTTCTGTGATTAATTTCACAATCAGAACAGCCCAATGTCGGTGGCAATTCATGGAGTATTGACATCCAAACATCTTGCTCCAAGTATATTTTGTTGTAGCTCAGTTAAAGCAGGTCTTTTTAAAATCATTGCACACAAGTATGCTGAATCCCAATCAAATTGCACAGTAGCTTGAAAATAAATTACGCAAATAAAACCAGACCCACAAAGTCACTGACTTAATAAGTTTTGATCTACTGTAGCTGTGCAGATATTACATTACAATAATAACTTTTAACCACTGTGCAACATCGAACTTCTTTTTGCAGTTAATTATAGCTAGTGAGCAAATTTTCCAACATATATACCACATGAAAAACCTATCTGGTCTTTAACAAGGGATTGTAAAAGAAGATAACAAACGAGACAAAGCCAAGAGACTTGAAAAGGGTTCTTTGTGTAAATGAAATTATTGCAATCTAAATTTAGTCATCGTATATCTGTTATTGTACAGACAATGACCAACGCATTTTAACCCATGCCAAACCAGACAAAATCAAATCGATAGTAAATCTAAAATGAATGCACAATAAAACTTAAAAGATCTTCTATGAGAATTATCTTTATTTTGCTCACACGAGCTTGAAGTGTGTGTGTACATTAAATAACTTTGTATGACCACTTCTGACACTCAACATAAATCACTTAACATTGGTTGATGAATAAAGCTCTCTCAATCACAACTGACGAAGTTTTACGTTGGTTGATTTTTACTCGGGGAAAACGGAAAACAAATTTCTGGGGCGTGCATTTAAACAGGAACTTTTGGATTTTGATATGGTGACGAAGGACAGTGTTTACTTGTGTTTGCTAAAAGCATGAACAGATCATTTTATGAAGTCTCGAATTATTAAACATGTCTAAACATGGAAACAAAAAATCTATTTCAAAACTTAAATTGGCTGGTTCTCGTTGTCTAAACATCCGAAAATAACAAAACTGTAAAAAGAGCAATCGACTAAAAACAATAAAAACGCAGGGTTCTTTCTCTTCTCGAGACTAATGACAAAGCTTCGAAATTTATTGGGCTGGCTTTATGCTAAATTTAATGTGTTCCCCCAGCAACTTGGGGAAGGTTTAACTGTATTTAGAAAGGTCCATTTGCCCTTGCAAATAATACGCGGAGAAAGAATACGACAGCTAGTGATTTATTTGCTCAAAATAAGTTCTAAGTTCGTCGGTATGTTTACATCTCCGACAAAAACTCTACCTCGATTGAACATTCTAGGGAGCAATATAAAAGTAAAAAATGCATTAGCTAGAAAACAACTTACCGGCCGACCAACCCTTTCCAAATGGTCGAGGAAATATTTGGATGAATCGCCCTGAAAAAAGAGAATGATTACGATTGAGTCAAAACACGCCTGAAAGAATGTCAATTTCAACCCTCCCAAACGGTCGTCGATTCTATAAAACCAAAACTACAATACGACATATTCAAATGCGTGTTCCACTATGCAACACAAATTAAAACTGCGTTTTGGAAGTCACTTTGACCATAGTACACAAAAGCCTCCTGTTCCGACTGTTCTAACACAATAATTGGGTTTATGAAGCAACGAACAAAAAAGGTACCAAGATCAGATGCGATAGCTGAATTGTATCGCTCTGATATCATTAGTCGGTAAACCCAAGCTTCATTTTTTATTCCACGAAAATTGCCTTCAGGCCTCGCTTTACTTACGCATGTAATCCAAAATATCTACGTCCAAAATGAATCAACGACGTGAAAAGTAGATCGAGTGTGTGTGCAAGCAGAGAAACATAATAAATACAGTTTTAATTTCCTTCGTGGACAAGCATTGTTGAAATCAGCGCGAGTTGTGTGTTATGCATAATACATTGTTTGTGGTGGCTCGCAGAAGCCGCTTTTTTAGCGAGCGTAATATATATTTTACGATCATCAATTTAACCTCCTAGAGATCAGATCAATAAAAGTTAAATGCACATTCTCACCAGTTGAAATTCTCTTCTTCTATCGTACGCATCTTGGATGCCTTTATCCCGCCAAAGCCTCTTCACACTGTCGAAGTAGCTCATGAACATATCCGTGTCGATGTGCTGTGGCGCTTGGAAATTCAAGATCTTTTCTGCGTACATTTGGTTCGAAGGATCTTGCCATTCTAGTCTCAACTTCCTCCGAGCATCAGCCAGGACTTTCATCCCCTTGAGGATGTTACCATAAATGATGGGGCGAAATTCATTCAATGCATCGCTGTCGAAATCCTGGCCATGAATGATGCGCATTTGCTTAAGGAACGTACTTTTTCCACTCTCCCCGGCCCCTAAAAGCAAGACTTTAACTTGACGACGATATTGAACTTTCTCTTGAGCTATCTGTCTGTCTATTTTTCTCGATCTGGCTTTTTGTTCAGCCTCCTCTTGGCTGAGGCAGCAAGCATCAAACACCATTATGGCCGACAACAGGCTGCAACTGACTGCAAAATCCACACCCACTGAGGGTTGCTAGCTATGGAGAACCTGGCCTTTGATCATCCCGACCAATAAAAGAGCTCACCGGAAGGAACACGTATTTTAACACGTTCGGAGACCTGATTTTCACCGCTAATTATATTAAACACATTTTATTGCTCCGGCTAGCTTCAGTAAGGCTAATTATTGGTTTTAAGGTTCTTTTCGAAAATCAGCCAAGAGAAAACAATGTAAAAGTGGTAACAATAGCAGCCAAAAACAAACAAAACATGGCAACATGTTTTTCGACATTGTTCTTTTCGATTTTTTTTAAAAGCATTTTACTGTCAAGTCAGCGAAGCAACATTTTATAATAAACATACGAAGGTAGCGGCACTCGCAGATAGCGACAAGTTCGAAAAATAACTACATCATATTGCAGACCGTTGAGGTCTATATGTCTGATTTTTTTTTTCGCCCAAATGCTGACTTGGTGAAAATTAAGTTAAAATGTTTCCTAAAATAGTTGTGACTTTAATTTTGCCTTCGAATACATGCATGTTTGTTTCATTATAATTTGTATCTGAACAGTTTTTACTTTTCATGTTTGGAATATTTTATTATTATTGACTTGGCAGAGTTAATTTTCCAGGTATTTTTATTCTTTTTATTTGCAACTTACGATGTGGATTTGAATGCTGACAGCTTATAAATAATTTCAATTATTAATTGACGTCATTGAGAAATTAGCAAATGTAGCGTTTTGAAATTGCAATTTAATACTTTCCATTGTCGAGAAATTGTTCACCGACTTCTGAAAACAGTGTTTGTAAAAGATTTAAATGACATGGTAAACAAGTCGAAAAACAACCCTAACATTTCGAAAAACGGATCTTTTTCATCTCTTTGAAAATGCCTTATTAACAAACACGACGATACATTGAAGTCAATATTTACTGCTATCATATCTCCACAAACGTACGGAATTTTACTTAAACTTGCTTGTTGAAACCGAAAGCATTTCCTTTCAAATGGTGCAAACTATGGACTGGGTTATAAATAGAACTGACGTAAGGGACGCAGTTTGATGAAAGACTTTCGGATTTACCTGTAACTACCTTGACTCCCATCCCTAAATAAATTTACTTTGGCGTGAAAATAATTCTTTTAAATCAGGTACATTTACAATATTGTAAAAATTAGCCAGATATGAACCAAAAGCTTCTTCTCCGCCACATAACCTATTGACAAATGCAACTATTGAAAACATTTTTGATAACAGATCACTTTAGCCTGATAACATTCAACAGAAGCATGGCTGGATTTTTTCTATATTGATGTCAGCTCTTGATAACTTAATGAAGGAAAAACACTTTCATTTCAAAACTTGTTTATATCGTTTGTAAAGGGAATTAATTTATCTAAGCACGTCTTATATTCCGGTTAAATCAATCTTTTCTTTACAGGGGTATGATAATGTTTCCTTGTTTGCCGATAAATGACATCCGTGTTGATAAATAAGATAAATAAGTGGGCGAACAATCTTTTATTCATGTTGTTTTAGCCCTCAAGAGGATAAAAATAGCCTTACTATCTTGCAAGAAGGCTAAAAACAGAATGTTTCGGGGGTGGCGTTGAATGATTCTTTGCGTTAGCTAAGATTTGAAAAGGTGTCCTCGTTTTGTTATACTTGTCAAGCTTGTTAAAATAATTTTCAACAGTTCAGATTTCGCAGCAGCGGATATCAGTTGATCTGGTTCCTACTTCCGGTTTAGTCACTTCCTCTACGTAGTGCGAAAGCCACTGCCATCGTGTGCTTGAAGGCGCAATGCATTGCTACAACTGGTTGTTTCCTCGGATGTTTCCTCGAATTTTTTCGTCGATCGTTGAACGCGCGACAAAAATCGAGAGAGAACTTGACGGTAGGGCGAAAGCTGAAGGGCGAGGGGTTGGGGGGGGGGGGGAGGGGGGGATCTTAAAAAATTTATTTGCTTCGCTCGTCCCACTGCCCCCAACCTCCTTGCTTGCTCTTTTGTAATCTTTCTTTACGTTGGAAAATAGAAATAGAAAGGCTGCGAACAATCTATGTATTAAGACTTGGATATCCCTTCTGATCTCCTTCTACCCCGTACGACTGTTGTTTTTCCTACTAGAGTATTTAAATCTGGTAAAGTGATATAAATGTCGCCCGCTTTGGTGAGTAACGGCGTTGTACTGTCAGCCATATAAACCTCGAAACTCGTCCCCATGGTGATATCGACCCTAAAATCCAAGATGACGGGTATAAAATTGCGTTGCGGAAACTGCTGTTGGTTAGCTATTGTGCTGCAGTGTAGGTTTTTTTGAATCCTTTGTTTTAGGTCATTTGGTGATCGCACCATCCGCAACACCAAGATACTACCCAAACGTTGACAGCGAATAGCACTAGGGTTAGGCAGAGGAAAGCGATTTGGTTAAGCAGAGATTAATGCTTCAGAGAGGCAGAGTGAAGCACTTCAGTTAGGAAGAGAAAAGCACTCTGTTAATCATATTAAAACTCAGGGGAGGGCAATTCTTTGAGAAAGGTTAGCCTTTATTTTGGGGTTCGGGATTACTAACCAAGTTAAGGTTTAGCTGTGATAATGTTTTCATGTGTTCACTTATTACTATGATTTAACCTCTTGTGGTGGATGGCGTGATCTGGGACCCTGTCCTCAATGGCGAAGTGGCTATTGTAGGTCCGCAGCAGTGCAGACAGTTGCCCAATCGCTAGAACGTCGTTCGTTAGGACACCGACACCGTGAAGACAACGGGGAAAGTAATAACCATTATGATAACTTCTGTCCTTTTAAAGGAACAATCTTCCAGAGAATGGATTCAGGGATCCCGATCCAGAGGGCATGTCAGTTCGTCGCCGAGGGACAACCACTGCCAGAGGCTGAATCCAGGGCAGTATTGAGTAGTCATAGTAACCACTTTGCGGAACGATGCACGCAATTTAGTGGCTTAATGCAAATGTAGAGATAATCAACTAACATAGCACAAGCCATATCCATCTACAAATCAGGCACTTTTTTGTGTACTCTTATTGACAATGGAACTACGTCTGTGGTCGATAAGAAAACTACTCTAGCAAGCATATATTAAATTTCTTGTTTTACAATAATTCTGAAACGAAATACGAGAACAAATTAATTAGAAAATGTTTCTAGCATTACATGTTAGTAGAAATAGTTTAGTTACAGAAGCTTCTCAACTTTGTTATTATTTCAGTATCCCATAATTATGATCCTTATTAACGTGACACCGTTTTTTAAGTGCAATATCTTGAACACATTATATGACAGTTATTTGGGGTTTTTAGTTACTGTGTCTTCAGTGACTTCAAACAGTTCTGCAGTATAGTATCCTTAACTGCATCGAAAACAAATTTGAAATATTCATTGTCACCGAGCGTCGTAAAGTGATGATAGAGAGCAACAGGACTCTCTCGTCTCTTGCTATCAAACATCTGTAAAATGAAGCTCTGCACATCTTCCATCTTCTGTGGATCACCCTGGAACTCTGGAAAGTGGTCCTTGATGTTCGAGTATTTAATCTTTTCCTCTAAGAGGTCTGTCTTAGTGAATATTAGGATGAATGACGCGTTAGCAAAGTGAGGAAAGTTCACTATTCCTTCGTATTCGTGGCATGAATACTCCAGGCAATTCTCTATTCCATACATGCAAACTTGGTCGTAAGAATTTGACGACACCAAGAAAGTAATGGCAGTGATATCCGCAAAACAAGCAAATTGCTGCCCCTTGATGAAATCACGCAAATTGTAGCTAACCTCTCTCTGGTAACTAAAATGGATCATATTAATAGTGATTCCGTTCATGTCAAGCTCGTACTTTACAACTCCGCCATTGCCTTTTGCTTCCTTCGCATAGAGAGCATCCAACTTCGAAGGCAAGTATTCCTTCAGTAAAAAAATATCTAAGTCAGAATGATTTACTTCAAGTTAAGGCTAATTTTTCCCAGTCAGTCAGAGTACGAAAACACATTAACAACACTGTTGTGTAATTAGCTGGAAAAAAACGAGAAAACTTACCGGCTGACCAACCCGATCTAAATGTCTGAGAAAGTATTCAGATGGTTCTTCCTGGAAAACAGAAATTTTAAACTAAATGCGTTAAAGAACTACTACTACTACTACCACCACCACCACCACCACCACCACCACCACCACCACCACCACCACCACCACTACCACTACCACTACCACTACCACTACTACTACTACTACCACTACTACTACTACTACTACTACTACTACTACTGCTACTGCTACTGCTACTGCTACTGCTACTGCTACTGCTACTACTACTACTACTACTACTACTACTACTACTACTGCTACTGCTACTACTACTACTACTACTACTACTACTACTACTACTACTACTACTACTACCACTACCACTACTACTACTACTACTACTACTACTACTACTACTACTACTACTACTACTGCTACTGCTACTGCTACTGCTACTGCTACTGCTACTACTACTACTACTACTACTACTACTACTACTACTACTACTGCTACTGCTACTGCTACTACTACTACTACTACTACTACTACTACTACTACTACTACTACTAGTACTACTAGTACTACTAGTACTACTACTACTACTACTACTACTACTACTACTACTACTACTACTACTACTACTACTACTACTACTACTACTACTAGTACTACTAGTACTACTACTACTACTACTACTACTACTACTACTACTACTACTACTACTACTACTACTACTACTACTACTACTACTACTAGTACTACTAGTACTACTACTACTACTACTACTACTACTACTACTACTACTACTACTACTACTACTACTACTACTACTACTACTACTACTACTACTTCTACTACTACTACTACTACCACTACTACTACTACTACTACTACTACCACTACCACTACCACTACCACTACCACTACCACTACCACTACCACTACCACTACCACTACCACTACCACTACCACTACCACTACCACTACCACTACCACTACCACTACCACTACCACTACCACTACCACTACCACTACTACCACCACCACCACCACCACCACCACCACCACCACCACCACCACCACCACCACCACCACCACCACCACCACCACCACCACCACTACTACTACTACTACTACTACTACTACTACTACTACTACTACTACTACTACTACTACTACTACTACTACTACTTTTAAATTCGATGAAGGATATTTTCGTTTGCGGCGTGTATATACCACCGTGTAACTCAAAATATTTCGATATTGAACTTTTTGATGAACTAGAGCAAGACATAGTACACTTTTCCTCGACAGGATCAGTAATTCTTATGGGAGATTTCAATTCAAGAACGGGAAAATACTCCGATACCGTCTCACAAGAGGGAAACGGCATTATTGATAATGATCAGTCAGAATCAGCCTTTCAGCCAGTTCAAAGAAACAATTTTGATAATGTATTAAATAGTCATGGAAAAAAATTATTAGACATTTGCAAAAACCTTGATCTCAGAATAGTGAATGGCAGAGTTAATGGGGATACCCTAGGCAGACCCACCTTTCATGGAAAAAACGGGACAAGTGTTATTGACTACATTATTTGCGATCAGAGCACATTTTTGAATATTACCGGCTTTATTGTTAAACAACCGTCCTACTTGTCGGACCACAGTGCTATTGTAGCATGGTTAAACCTTAGCACCAACTTACCAGCAAGCGAAACCCAAACTTTAAACTCTACCAGCAGTTTACTACGTTTACCACGGCAGTTCTGTTGGGAAAATGATTCATACTTAAAATTCAGAAACACATTATGTACGGAACCAATCCAAATTCTAATCAGAGAATATATGGATCGAAACTCTGAAGATGTGAACGTCTCGTTAGACGATGCTGTAAACATTCTAACTGCGACATCAAAAATTTGCCTCAAGATTAAAATTAAAAGATTCCGTAAACGTATCAAAAGAACATCTAATAAAAAATGGTTTGACCATGAATGTCGACTAAAAAGACACGAATTACGAAAACTATCAAACCAAAAACATCGCGATCCTCTTAACTCTGAGTTACGGGAGAAATTTCACAAAACCTTGAATGATTATAAAAAGCTACTTGACTCAAAAAGGAAAGAGTTTCAGGAAGAAAAAACTCTGCAACTCGATGAACTAGCATTAAACCCTGACAAAGCGTCGTTTTGGAGTTGTTTACAATCGATGAACGACACTATCGACGAAAATGCTACTGCCCCAATCTCAGAAGAAACGTGGCTTAATCATTTCCAATCCTTACATTCCAAAAACACGGCAATTTCCATGCATGAGCATGAAGTTTGTGAGCTACAGTCATTAGAAAATGGAAAAGAACAAATTAAAAACTTAGATCACGAGATAACTGAGCAAGAAATACGTCAAGCAGTAAAGAAATTGAAGAACAAAAAATCACCATTTGCTGACAAAATAAGAAATGAGATGATCAAAGCGAGCCTTGAATCGCTTATGCCTGTTTATATCAAACTTTTCAACTTAATTTTACGATCCGGAAAAATGCCAGATATTTGGTGTCAAGGCCTTATAACCCCAATCTACAAATCAGGTGACAGGAGTGATCCAACAAACTATAGAGGCATATGTGTTTCTAGTTGTCTTGGAAAGCTCTTTTGCTCCATTCTAACTCTGATCAAAGATTGTACTTATATTTTGAAGAAAACAAGATTTTACATAATTCGCAAATTGGCTTTCTGCCTGAAAACCGCACTGCAGACCATGTTTTTACCCTAAGAACCCTAATAGATAAATACGTCCACTACCATAAAGAGAAAGTATATGCTTGCTTCGTAGACTTCCGCAAGGCTTTCGACTCCGTTTGGCACGAGGGATTATTTTATAAGCTACTCAAAGTGAACGTAGGAGGAAATTTTTACAACTTAATTAAAAGCCTCTACTGCAACTCTTCATGTTCCGTAAGAGTCGGAGAAAACAGAACTCGATCTTTCTCATACTCCCGAGGTGTACGCCAAGGATGTATCCTAAGCCCCCTTTTATTTAATCTCTATATA